>CM060952.1:81550371-81682871 GCA_030765055.1 Mantis religiosa | reverse complement strand
TCTTTGACAGTAGCTTGCTGTTCAAATTTTGTTTTGTTAATAATTATTACGTCCAATAACAAGATTGATCTAGTGGTTGAGTTTACTGTGTTAGTCAAGTTATAAATAGCAAGCAAATCTTTAAGCTTGGTTAGTTTAGCAGTTTCGCGCATGAAATTTATATTCCAGTCACCACATAATATTACAGTTCTGGTTTTCTGTATTAAACTATTAAGCATTGTGTCCAACTTAGATAAAAATGTTTCAAAAGACTATCAGGGGATCTATAAATACAAACAATAACTATATTATGATCACTGATTTCTGTTATAGACATATCAAATTCTTTGTCTTCTTTTAAGTTACTAAATTTAGTTATATTTCTAGTTTTCAAATGCGATTTAACATATATACATGACCCCCCATGCCCCAGCTTTTCTCTACAATATACATCTGTTAATATGAAGTCATTGATTATACGTATTGCTAACTGTGATGATGACATCCAATGTTCAGTAAAGCAGAATATATCAACATCTTTAAAATCTCCATCCAATAATACCTCTAACTGCATCTATTTATTATTTAAACTCTGGGCGTTTTGATGCAAAAAATACACAATATTTTCTTTACTAACTTTTGTACTGCAACATTCAAATGAATTTTGCCTCTTAATTAGCATATTTGACTTTTCTCTATGGTCCAATTGACCTTTGTCCTCTGAGGTACCTACTACAGTCACATCACCATTTTGTTCCCTAGTTTCCCTTCAATTTTATTAGGCAGACTTTGTGCATTCTGTTGTATAATGTTTCTGAACCATCAGTGTACCAGACTGGGCCTTTATTATTAATGAGTTTGTAGTCCATCCCATTGTGGATAGCTTTTATCAAACTTCACTCTGGATTTGAGAATGTCAGTCCTCATATCGAGTATTTGTTTAACATTACTGTTCCTTGGAAGTTTGAGATGTCTTATGAGTCCATCATCAGACACTTTTGTTTGGCGGCAAACACAGTGAAACGCCAACACCTTCTCATACATGTAGAGGTGTGAGTCCCATTAGAATCTCCATTGCCACCATGGGAGTTATTTTAAAAGCTTCAAATATTGATATACAGAAAGCCCTTTGTAATGTGTATGTATAACAACATGCCCCATATGGCAACTACAGCCTTCGGGGTAACCTCGCCCCACCACATGATGACTGGACCCACTTCTCAGGTGGAGGCACCCAGAGGTCGGTGTCCATTACCTCCACTGATAGAGTGATAGCGAAGATGATGGTGAGGCGAGTGGACCTACAGTTTATACCACGGACTCTGAACCACATTGGGCATAGGGGACGTTTCACATGTGCTAGACAGAGGTGAAGGTGCGGATAGGGCCGACTTAAAATCAACACTCCAGAGCCGGGAATGGAACACACTTACCATCCATGGGCCTTTGATAAATTCAAAAAAGTCTTCAAAAAACAAAACATTCAACTAGCTCCAGTGAACCATTACTCCTTAAAAAACCTAATTTGCTCAAACATCAAAGATGCCATTCCATCTAACAAAAAATCTGGTATATATCAAATTGAATGCTGTGACTGTAGTCAAATTTATATTGGAAAAACCAAAAGAAATTTAGAAACAAGAGCAAAGGAACACTTTAGGAACATAAAATACAAACAATTAGAAAAATCAGCAGTTGCCACGCATTTTTGGGAAAAAAAACACAACATAAATCCAGAACCAAAATTACTAAAACATACAACAGGAAAAGAAGAACTGTCCACATGGGAACAAATCTTTATTTCAAAAAATAGGAACAAAGTATTCAATTTCGACATCCCCCAGAAAGATTTGTTCAGCAAGTTCCTCGAACCGCCACCAGAGGAGACCGAAGACAAAATATTGCCAGCTACACCAATGAGAACTAGTCGATGTCCGGCTGAAGATAGAGGGAAGGCCTCAGAAACCGGTTCCGGGAAAATTTAAAAGTGAGTGTTGTTTTGTGTTATTAATCGACTCCCAATTAACTTAATGGAACACACTGTCAGCACGAGTGTGATGAACGAAACCACTGTGCTACCCCAGTGCCCCCTTTGTAATGTACTAAGTTGCTTTCTGCAGACCTAGAGTTAAGCTTTTGACCACCATATCAGTGTAGCATAAGAGAAGATAGGTCTAACCATAGACCAATACTTAGTTTTCAGACCCTATGTTTTACTGAGGATCATATAATGATGGACAAGAATTTCTTTACTGTGATTTAAATGAGCAGTATTTATAACACTTAACACATGAGCTGATATATAGTACATTAAAAATTGCATGTACATGATAGAAGGGATGGAAGCTTGTATCATCTTTCAGTATTGGAGCAAAGAATCACCATTTGATACAAAACACCTGAGTCAGCAAGTAACAGTGGATTAAGGAGCAGCAATGACTTCTACCAGACCTGTACCATATATACTGTACTATATAGTATATTTTATATTTGACAATGTCAGAAGCTTGTACAAGTATATTGACAGTAATAAAGAACACCCCAAGATTATATATATAATCTGGGTCCGAATTTATTTAACTTGTTCACCTCTGCCATGCCTGCAAATGCCTACAGATCAAATTGGTATGTGTATGGATGATACTACTATGCATGTAACCCATCACACTGTTAAACGTCATCTACAAGATGGCTATAAACATAACCATACCCTGACTTGGTAAGTGGCCATACCTCAATTTACGAATGGGTCAACTGAATATTTGCCCAGAGGGGAGGGAGAATTTGAAATATGAAAAAATAGGACATACAAATATAAGGAAAAGAAACATTATATTTTTGCATATGTTTAATGATTAATTTCAAATTAAATATAAGGAAAAGAGAAATTTATATTTTACCATATGTTTAATGATTTAATTTCAAATTATACAAGGCAAAGTCTATGATTCAAAGCACAACAATGGTGGAATGGGGAGATTTCCAAATGCTGTTTTAAGCACTGAACTAATCCTAAAGTATTTGCAAAAGCAAGCTTGAATTAAATCAACATTCCTATAATTTTTTTTTCCAAGATAGTAAGTCGCCAGAAACGGTGTATCTCTAATGTGAGAGCCCCTTGTGGTCTACAGGGGTAATATATGAGTAAACTGGAGAATTTAATGTCAGGAGGGCACGTTGGCCATGGTAGCTCAATGGGTTAGAGCAACTGGACGGAAACCAGGAGATCCGTGGTTCAAATCCTGGGCATGGCATTGAATTTTTCATGTTGACTCTATCTATCAAAGATATAAGCCTATATACAGCTAGTGTGAAGAAATGATTAATTTCCATCAATTAACTAAAACAACATTCCTATGTTACGACAGTCAAAAGTAAGTAATAAAATAGCTAGAGAAACAATTTGCTGATGATTTGCTAGGACTACCTAGATCAGTTCCAGGAGATATAACTTTAGTAAAAGGTAAACTAGAAGAAAATGTATAATAATTTAAAGAATCCTGAAATTTTTATATAAGTGCTTGACTAAAGAAGATGAAATCCTAAAAGTAAGCATGAATTAATAAAAGAGAACTGGAAACAAATAGATGGTGGTCAGAAGTAGAACAAACTGTGGAAGAAATAGGAATGGGGCACATATGGAGACAAAGAAAATAGGGATGTAGATGGCTTTTGGAAACTAGTTAGAACTAGAATGAAGGCTATAAGAAGACAAATCCCATGAGCAGGGATGGAAAATAACAAATCTTGAAATTTTTATAGGACAGTAAACAGAGAATGGGGAAGAGAAAATAGAATGTAATCCAATGTAATATAGAGGAGAGGGAAGGAATGGCTTGGATAAGAACAGGATCAATACATTTAAGAAGGCTAACAGGCAGCAAAAAAGGAATATGTGAATTATGTGAAGAAAAAGAAAGTACACTACATTATTTGACATAGTGCAGAGATCTAGTGATATGGAGGCAAAAAGGTGAGAGAAGAAATGGGAAAATATGCAAAGTGAGATGATTAGCTGTAAGAATGGTTACTGGGAAAAATGAAAGTAGAAGCAGAAATACACGGAACTTGTTTTGGAAAAGTAAAGTAAAGTTTGGAAAAGAAAAAATGTTCGGACTACAAGGGGAGAGAGAATTAGGTCAGATAATGGAGATGATAATGTACTACTCAACAGTGCTACAAGCCCAAGGTGTCAAGGACACTGAGCTAGCAAGTGCAAAATGTGACACCAGGCAATTTATGCAACTAGATTAAGAAAAATATGCTGGTAATATGTATAACATGTGGTAAATAATAAGTTGCATAAATAGGTTCTATCCTGTTTTATTACGTTATATTTTTTCTGTTAATAGATTATTTTCTCTATATATTTTTGAAAACCGTTTTTATACTTTACATTTTAGTTTTACTAATAGGTGAATTATCTGTTCTGTATTTTAATTTGTACCTATTTTCAAGGATATTTAAATGTTTAAAATCAAAATAAACTACTTCTGTGTCTTACAATTATAAGGACAATCAATGATAAAATGTGAGTCTGTTGGGGAATTTAATGTCATACAGACAGTTGCCTTGGTCGTTCAGTGGTTAAAGAGCCATGAATAGAGCAAAGGATCTGTGGAATCTTGAGTATGGCACTGAAATTTTTAGTTCTGGTTCTACCTTTTAAAGTTTTCTTACAATGGTTTGTATGTGTTAGAACAGTCAATTGCCATGATTGCCCTTATAGATGGATATTGTAATAAACATTTTAAATCTCAGGATACTTAAGTACTTATGAATTGTAGGTCACTATTGCGAATGTAATCTCAAATTTTAGAAATCTTTATGGCCTACCAGGAAAATGTAAGTCAATTGGGGAACTTAATTCCATACTGTCATGTTGCCATGGAAGCTCAATAACTAGAGTAGCCACGCATAGAGCAGAAAAGATTTGTGGTTCAAATCCCATCTGTACAATTGAATCTTTAAATTCTGATTCTACCTTTCAAACTTCTATATCTTTAACTTTGAAAATCATGGGATAAAACAAACTAATTGTTTGGGGAAAATGACAACTCTTCTTGTTTTTAAGTTAAATCGGAATTGAAAAATTCAATGGCATTCTTAAACCATGAATCGTTTGCTCTTTGCACAGTCTACCACAACCATAGCAAAATACTGACAGGACATTAAATACTCCAGTGGACTTATATCTTTCCAAGAGACCACAAGGAAATCTGAATTCGAGAGCACTTACCCCAGTGGCAACTTACAATTTGTAACTATGGTAGGCATAAAATTTAACGGTGACAAGGTTGTCGCAACGAAGCGCAACATTGCCATACGTAAAAAGGTGGACAGAAGCTATATGCAGTAACAAGATGAAATGAAAACACTTTATAGAGTATAACTGTAGCTGTCAAGTAAACATAAATTTGGCATGCGTGCTAATTTAACAAGTAATCGAAAAATCATACCTTAATGGTAACAAAAATGTGCGCAGGCCAAGCAGAAAATTTCTGCATGTGATGTCTTTTACCGGCTGATGAAAAGATAGGAGTTTGTCCTTCAGCAAAAAAAGACTTTGTTTCTGCACAAATGTGTTGTATAGTATGCAAACTTCCAATGCCACAAGCTTTTGCAGGCAACTCTTGAGGCTGGGTTGATCTTCTCACACTCTTCAGGTTTGTATAGTGTTTTAAAGAAACAATATACACTATACATTACACTCCCGCTTTGGTGACACAACACTTCCTGTTTATTTATTACTGGTTCACTATTACTGCTCGTATCTTATTCACTATGTGACATTTTGACTAATTCAACAAAGAATATTAAACACTGATAAAACATCTCCACACAATCAGTATAATTGACTCACGGGAGCCAAAATTACCACCATTAACGCAAAAGTAGAAATCCAAACTGAAGCTATAAAAGCTCCTTATCCTAGCCATGTGGTTCTGTTATCTTTGTTGAGTCACAAGCTGACACAATAAGCAAAACAGTACATAACGAAAGGATTTGGACAGATGATGCTTTCATCAGTGCAAATCAACGAATTCAATGCAACTCAGTGCATAGGCTTCGGCGGCCGGTGTCCATTGTAACTGGGTCTTCCAGGTAGGACCGCGTCTTTGATGTTCCTCGGGTCGATGTTTCGTCCCAACTATGTGGGGCTTCTTCAGGACTTCTTCTTCCCTGACAGCTCCGTAGCAACTGTGCCAGTGGAGGCAATGCACGTTTATTTATCCCTCGGAGGTTCTGGCGGTCGGCCCGCCCACTTACTCCTATTGGCTGATGCTGTGCCCAATCCACGTGTGCTTATCAGTGTCTGCCAGACAGTGTGCAGAGGTCTGCTGTTGTCTCTATTTAAACTATTTTCCGAGGGAAAACTGAAAAATTTCCAAGAACTGAAAAATTCAATGCCATAGCACTGAACCACAGATCTTCCACTCTACATGCAGCTGCTCTACTTCTGAACTATCATAGCAACATGCCAACATGACATTAAATTCTGCAGCTGATTCACATCTTCCCAAGAGACCACGAAGAAATCTCAATTTGAGATCACTTATTTCAATGGTGAATTGCAATTTGTAAGTGCTTAAATCCCAGAAGATGTGTCTATTATAGTTTTCCATTTCATAAGGCAATCAACAATAGGTAATTGTTCTTTTTTGTGGTTATAATGGCCCTCTCAAATTATATCAAACCATATATTAAATAAACAAAAAGACAAACAACCTATGTCTTTACAAAAACATTAGTATTTAGTTGCATAATGTGGTAATTTAAAAATTATAATAAATAAGTTTGAATTTGTAATATTTTATGTTTGGGAGGAATTAAAAAAGGAGAAAATTAGGATTTACTATGGAGAGGAGCACAGAGACCAGTCATATCCATTGTACCTATGCTCCCAAGTGGAGCACCCCCAGGAGGAAGGATGAGGTGAGAGGAGACAGAGTGTGGCCTTCCCAAGGAGCCTTGACAGTGTAGAGGGCAGGGTGTCTACATTTTACTTAGATAAAGACCTTCCCCAGTAGACCAGGACAACGGACATACTCCCCCCCCCCCCCCCCACTGTGGTACCTAAACAGGTCCTGCAGCCAGTTCGCAAATGGTAGCCGGTCCCAAATGGTCCCAGCAGTAGGTCCAAAGACCAGCAACCAAGCTAACGGAGGAGGAAATAGTTTTCCTCAGAGCATGCACTGCTGAGACACCCACTCACACTTCTTACCTTAAAAGAGACCACCAGATGAGAGATGATGTGAAATAATAATGGAGATGAAATGAAGGGACAGGAAATTCAGGGGATGTAATTAACATACCCAGCATTTGCCTAGCAACCTGGGAAAACCCCCAAAAAATCTAATGGGTCAGGTAGGTTGGCAATAGGAATCAAACTCAGGCCTCCAAAATGTGGGCCACAAATAAACCGCCTGAGCCATCCCGCTCGGTAAGGAGAGGGGCAATGGTTAAAGTTATCTGCCCAGAGCACTAACTACCTGAAATTGGGGCCTCCAAAAATTGCATTTTGTTCAACCAAAAAAAAAGAGTTAAGCAGTATTTTTTACATTATGCAGACTGGACTATCCTGTTTAATAACACTTGCAACAAATGGATAGAGTCAACATGAAAAATCCAATGCCATGGCCGGGATTTGAACCACGGATCTACTGGTAGATCCGTGGTTCAAATCCCGGCCATGGCATTGGATTTTTCATGTTGACTCTATCCATCAGATATCTTAGCCTATATACGGCTAGTGTGGAGAAATGATTAATTTCCATCAATTAACTTGCAACAAAACTACTTTCTGAAAGAGAAATAGTAATGCACCTTGGTATACGCCTGTATCCATGTCTCACATGGAAAATACATTAAAATAACAAAGTTAAATAGCTAAAAGAAAACTGAAAACTTCACACGCTTCAACGAAACATCTTCACTCAAACTAGAAAGCTGCATACTATACTCTATACTACTCTATTAAGACCTGTATGCTATCTGGTTTAAGGAGGAATTAGGGCTTCCAAAACCAAAACAACCCATATATTTCAAACAAGATTTTGTACATCTCAACTAATGTTCTGTAGTTTGTCAAAAATAGCCAACTACACAGAGAGATTGAAATCAGTACCATCCAACAGTAAATTTCTTCACAAGGGGAACAATTCTACAGCAACGTAATAAATGTCCCTGGATACTCTCTTGACAAAAAATACAAGTTCACAATTTGCATCAAGAGCTGTCTACAACTGGAGCAGTTCTTAAAACAAGAGCTGTTATAATGTAAACTAATTACTATCAATGAAGGCCCAATCAAGTTTACTTCATTTCATTGTCACTTTCATGCTATTTTATTAGCAATGGTATATAGAGCACACATGCACTAATCAGTCAATAAATCAATATCTGATTGACAATAGAGAGCCTCCGAAACATGTTCTGGGAAATTTAAAAGTGTTGATTAGTGTCATCAATCAACTCATCCTTAAATTTAATATATTACAACAACACTGTTTTCAACACTTCCATGAAAGGAAATTAGTCCATAAATCATTAAAAAAAGAAAAATATTTTGCATTATGATGATGCATAAACATTTGTGAATGTGCTTGATTGTTTTTTGAGATAGTTATTTGGAAACTGGTAATTTTTTGAAACTCATATAGTTGAAATTGTTAAAAATATTTATTTTCTCACCTCAGTGAATCAAGAGACGAATACGCACGTGATTAGTGGATGATTTTTTTTCTGAACTCCAGAGAATAAATATATCTGATACTGTGAGACTAAAAAAGTCACACTAAAATGATTTGTCACTAGTGTACCATTGTACCTATGACACCACGATTTTAGTAACAGGAAAAACAGAAATAGAAGTACAAAATAGGGCAAATACTCTTCTAGTAAAAGTAAACAGACATTTAGAAAACTTAGGCATGATATTAAACACAAAACAGAGTGGATACAAATCAGTCTTAATAACAAAAAACAGACAAATATAAAGTTAACAATAGGAAACAAAGAAATTCAACAGGTAAATGAAACAAACTTCTTAGGATTAGTAATAGACAACAGATTGAAATGGAATGGACATGTTCAAAAAGTAATAAAAAAGTTAAAACAATACAATACAAATAATAGATAAAAAATGTATTAAACAAACATACTATGCATTCATTCACTCTCACTTGAGCTATGGGATTGTATTAAGGGGCATAGTACAAAAAACTTGAGCTTTAAGACTATTTAGATTGCAAAAAAGAGCAATACGTTTGATGGCAGGAATACAGAAAAGAGACACACGTAGAAATTCATTTAAAAAACTAAATATTTTAACATTACCTTCATTATATATATATGAATGTATCAAACTTACATTAAAAAATTATGATCAAAACAAAAATAGTAACATCCACAAACATAACACCAGAACAAAAGATAATTATTTTAGAAACAGACTTACTGGTATCCTAAATAATACATGCATAGAAAATAGCATCAAAGATTTGTATAACCACCTACCAGTTGAAATCAAACAGATAACAAATGGGAAAACAAAACTAAAGGCTGTCAAAACTTATTTATTACACAAAGTATTTTACTCCGTGGAAGAATATAAACAGATTAGGTAGAATATGCTATTTACACTTCTCAACTTTGTAAACATGTTTGTAAATATTATTGTATTAATTTTATGTATATGCAAATTGACGATCCATGTAAAAAGCTTTACAGTTGGAGATAAACATCAATAAATCAATCAATCACTCAATATTGAAGTTCACCTAAACAGCTTCAGTGCCAAGTCACCACTATTTTGCTCCTCATTGTGTCATGCAAAGAGTATATGATTTCAAAGCCAGCTCATAGAAACCAGCGTTTTAATAAATCTTTTGAAGCTGGACAATTTCCAGATATACTTAAAATTGCCAAAGTAAAACCAGTTTTCAAAAAAGGTGATAGAGAAAAAGTCGAAAACTACAGGCCTATATCGATTTTACCAGCCTTATCCAAAATTGTAGAAAAAGCTATGCTAGTAAGATTTAGTTCGTTTTTGGAGAAGCATAATGTAGTTAACCCTGCACAAAATGGGTTCTGTAAAGGATAATCCACAACATCAGCAATTTTTGAGTTTACAGATCATATATTGGAGGCTATTGACAATGATAATAACTGTACAGGCTTACTAATAGATCTAACCAAGGCATTCGACATGATTCATCATGAAATTCTGTTACAAAAGCTGTACTATTATGGGATAAGGGGAATAGTATGGGATTGGTTCCATTCATATTTAAAAAATCGGAAACAGATGGTGGAAATCACAAATGTCGATGAGCGGAATGTCGTACGTAATCACTATTCAAAAATGGAAAAAATTAAATATGGAGTTCCCCAGGGATCCATACTAGGACCCGTCCTCTTTTTAATATTCATAAACGACTTCCCAAATTATTTAAATCCAACTCGAGTAACTATGTTTGCTGACGACACAAATGTTATAATAAAGGGAAATGAAAATGCAAAACACATAACCAGTAAAATTGAAACTTGGTTTGCTGAAAACAAATTGATTATTAATACAAACAAATCTTCAGCAATATCATTTCGTCACAAACAAAATAAAAATGTTGACAAACCTGACATCAAGTTGTATGGTGCATGTGTTTCTTATAAGACAGAAGCAAATTTTCTGGGAGTATGGATAGATCAGCATTTAGACTGGGAAGCACACATAAAATATCTAGTAATAAAGTTAAATAAATTCTACTTCTCATTAAGAGTAATAAAAAATGAGTTGTATGCAAGTGACATGAGAACCTTATATTTTGCATATGCAGAAAGTCTAATGAGGTATGGCATTATGTTTTGGGGGGATAGTAAAGACAGTCACTTGGTTTTTGAAGTACAAAAAAGGATTGTTAGATGCCTAATGTCAGGAAAAAAATATGACTCCTGCAGGAACTTCTTTAAGGAGTTGAAAATCTTGACTCTGCCCAGTCTGTATATATACTGTTTGCTATGTTATACAAAACAAAACCTTGAAAATTTCACCACAAATAATCAAATACATCATCATAACACCAGAGGTAAAACAGACTTAAGAACAATAACACATAGAACTACACTTTATTCCAAAGGAGTTAGATATTCAGCAGTCACTCTGTATAATAAACTACCGGCCAATCTGAAAAACATAAAATCCATGAGGTGTTTCAAACTATCGTTGAAAGAAATTTTATTAAGTGATTCATATTATGATATAGGTGAATTTCTGGATACACTGTAGCTGGCCATATAATTGTATATATTTGTGATGCATTTTAAATGCTGTGTAGTTGTAGAGCCATGCAACTATATATATTTATGAGTTCATGCTTAGATCTTATTAATTACACTTGATACAACTTATTTTTTTTTTTTTTTTATTTTTATACTTATATTATTTGTATTGTTCTAAATATTTGTATTGATGTATCCAATGTCATTGTATTGACTTAACGGATGAATAAAACTACTACTACTACTACTACTACTTGATATCACTTGTCTTCTGATGCCTCTTGTACCTATAAGAAAATTTATAACTAAACTATTTCTTTGAATTTATATGCCCTTTATATAAAATAGATGGAAAAATAAGCTTTTCTAATAATAGTTTTATAGAGATCATATAAATGTAACACATCCTGAACTTAAATTAAGTTTGATAAGGTAATCTCTCAGTGCTTAGTTACAGTAGTAGATACTTGGTAGTTACACTGAAATGAACCTGATGCTCTGTCTTTTACAGCAGTGGGATACAATCTTGACTTCTGCTGACAGTAGCATCATAATGACCTCTCCTACAGATCAAAAGCTTCTTTCACTTCTGCATGAAATTACCACAGAGTCAGACTTAGATCTCTCAGGGACAGATAAGAATGATAAAATTGATGATGTTATTGCAGAGGAAAATGCATACGCAAAGAAGCGCAGCCAAGAGTTTCTCCTAACTGGTAACTAAATTGCAACATATATAGATACAAAATCAAAATTTTTTGCTTATGAAGTTTTCAGCTATACTTCCAATAAATGAATTTTAATCAGGCAGTAAGATTTGATTAAATCTTTAACTGATGTTTGGAGAAATTTAGTAACAGTGACATCCAAATTAATTATTTGTTTTCTCTTTAAGAAATGGAACAAAAGTTAGAAATAGCAGAAATAAATTTTGGCACTCTTAAACAACAACTGGATTATATGAAGATGCTGTATAATGACATCCACAGGGAATCGGATAAACTGGACAAGGTAATATTAAGTTAGAAATATTATTATTCTGCTACTTGCATTTATGTTGTGATTTTAGTTATTTTATTTACTTATATTAAAGAAAGGTTCTAATGAGCCAGTGTTCAACAGCACATAAGTATATATAATAATTAAGTAATGAAAGAAATATACTTAAAATATTTCCATATAAAACAAATAGAAAACAAAAGGAGGAAAGAAACATCTCATTGAGGTTCTTTTTCATTTCATGGGGTAGGTAACTGTCAATATCAGCTTTACACAAAGTATAAACTTGAAAGAAGCGTAGGGACAGTGAAGCACAAATTAGTACAAAATTGAATCAAGAATATATTGACACATTGCTTCACTCACTGTGAGTGAAGCAATGTGTCAATATATTCTCGATTCAATTTTGTACTATCAGCTTTACAGCTTCTTTACATCATCCTTTCAATCTTCCTGTATCTCTTCCTCCAATTGCTTTATAGTTAAATGATATTTTGGAGAGTCTGGTGTCTTCCTTTATATTTATATACTGGAACCATTCATATTATACCTTTTATTCCTTTATTTATGCTAAAATCCTGTAATCCCTTTCTAATTTTTTTCATTTCACAACCAGTCCGATTTTTTGTTGTTTGTTAATGCCCTGGATCTTACACATCATCCATCCTCCTTCTGGTGTCCTGCTACTGTCTGCTCTTTGATGTGCATAGTGTATACAAATCCTTTGTTTGAAGGGTGATTCCTAGTTACTTAAAATGTGCTATGTCTTAATATTGTCTGCTTATATGTGATATTGTCGCTTGCTGTCCATCTTCCTCCTTTCCTGAAAGTCATTACCACAGTTTGGTCCTCATTTAAGTTTAAATCATTTTTGTCTGTCCATTTGATCAGTTTGTCAAAATCTATCTGTAGATTTTTTATGTTTGGTGATGCTAGGGCCATATCATCAGCGTACATATATATTTTTACATTTTCAATGTCATTGGTTTTCAGAATTTCAGCTGTAATTATTATGAAGAGGAGGGGACTGTTTGCATGTACCTGTAGTACTTCATTTGTTTACTCGATTGGGTCAGATCTTGTCACCACATTGTCTTTTTCAATGAAGTTATAACCATCTTGTTAACAGACTTGTTAGGATCTTGAAGGCTGTACACTCAAGGGCATGCCGCTGTATGAATTAAGATCTCCAGCATCTCCTTTTCCTTTATACAACACCTTGAGGGTGGCACATTGCCATTTTTCTGGGATAGTGCCTTTTCGTAAGCATTAATTAATAGTAATGTCCAGCTTTCTATCTGGAAAGGGGCTGTGGCTTTTAGATACTGTCAGGCTTGCAAGCTTTGTTGTCTCTTGTATGTTGAATTTTTTCTTCTACTTCTTGATAGGTAAAGGGTTGTATTGGACAGTTGGCCTCACAGGTTTCATTTTCTGATGTTGGTCTTGTATCCTTGGCTTGCAGTATTCTCTAAAATGTGTTTCCCATCTATCAATGGATATGTCCTTAGGGAAGTGGAATTGTTGAGATGTATTAACCTTGTACCATTTTTCTTCTGCCAGTTGAATTTGTCTTTCTTCTTCCATCTGGTATTTCTCTTTCGCATGTTTGATTGTTTATATTCATTTTGTTTCCTTCAATATATTTCAAGGTCTTGGGGTGTCTTGGTAGTCTTGGCTTGATGTAAGGCTGCTATTGTTTCTCTCCTTGCTAAGTAGCAATCTCCATTGAACCACTGTTGAGCTCTTTTAGTTCCTGTTTCCTTTGTGATGGTGACCTGTTTCATGTACTGTTCTACTGAGTTTAGAGCTTCATCAATTCTCCTGTCTTGTATCATGTTGGTTATTGCTGATGTTTCTTTTGCATTTAGTTTCTCAATGTTAATTTTCCTCATTAGCTTGTTCGTCCCCCTCTTCTGGGTTTCCCCTTTTTGTTTGTCCTGTAAGTATATTGTTGTAGCGATAGGGATATGCTACCTTAGCGCAATGTTGTATAAAATGTTCTGAGATACCTGAGTGATGTTTGTGAGGACAATGTCAATTGTGCTTGTACCATTTGGATCGAAGTATGTTTTCTCCATTTTGTCATTGATTAGTGATAGTCCTTCGCCTTCTAGATATCCAGTTACTACGATCTACTGAAGGAGCTGGAAGGCAAACGAAATGACCTAGCAAGATTTTTATAACACAGATGTCATGATCAACAAAGAATGGATGAGAGCAGAATATGACCTTCGCCATCTGGTGACAAGACTAGCAATCCACCATCAAGTGCGCAAGAGAGAGAAGTTCCATATGCCCGACACAATCTGCCAATGTAGATTATATGGAAAACAGTTTGACAGATACCATATGATGGTGTGTACTGAGAGAAGGATATCCCTAAATTCATTCTGCAAATACTAAATTTTATTTGTTTGTGTATATATAAAAGTGTTTATACTACATTATGGCTCTTTGGCTGCAATAAATATTATATACCTTTCTAAGATTAATCACAAAATTAATTTCTGAAAGCACTATAACACTCGAAATATTTGACCTCAGACAACTGTTATCAAATATTGGTGAATCATTGGACACCTTCTTTATAATTTGTGTTTGTAAATTCATTAATGTGAATTGAATTAACACAAAATTAATTGAATTCCTTTGTAATTTTGTGAAGTTCGCGGAAATGTTTTTAGTATGCCAAGTCAATCAAATGAGCAAGGAGCTACATCACGTGTTGGCTACACTGATGAGCAGTAAGATGCAGGTAATACTACAGTTGCACTGGTATGTCAGAATTGCATTCTAGAGTGTTTGTTACTTCTGGGGGTGTTGTTTTCATACAAATCAGTTCACACAGTAATAAACCAGGATGACGTCAGCAATCCCACAGAGTTTCTAAATTCATTAGAATTGCCTGGACTTCCACTTCACAATTTTAAAATTAAAAGTAGGATCAGTTGTAATCATGTTGTGTAACATTAATCAACCACGACCGTGCAGTGGAATGAGACTAACTGTGAGAAAGCTAATGAATAACGTCATCGAGGCAACAATCAAGGGAAAGTACAAAGGAGAGGATGTCTTGATCCCGCATTTTCTGATGATTCCAACAGATTTACCTTTTTGATTTTAAGCGTCCACAATTTCCCATGTGTTTGGCCTTTGTAATAACAATAAATGAGTGAATGAATGAATAAATGAATGAATGAATGAACGAACAAACAAACAAATGAATGAGCGAGCGAGCAAGTGAATGAATGAGTGAGTGAGTGAATCAGTGAGTGAATGAGTGAACGAATGATTGAGTCATTCATTGAATAAATAAATAAATGAACAAACAAATGAACAAATGAAGGAACGAACAAACAAAGGAACGAACGAATGAACGAACGAATGAATGAATGAACAAATAACTAAATAAATAATAACTAAATATCTAAATAAATGAATTAAAAATTAGTAAAATGAATAAATGAGTAAATGAATACATAAATATAAATAAATACATAAAAAGGGCAGTCGGAAGTTTGTGAAACCAACTTGGAGTTTCTCTGTTTCTCTGATGGACAATTACACTTGTGTGTTGAATGCTGGTAAACCATCATCTTTATATATTTACACAACACAAAATAGGACAAAAATATTGTATATCAGAAAGCTTTAAAATGATTAACTTAATTGTAGCGATGTTGTATTTAAACTTCATCTTCAGTTGCAGAATAAATAACTAATCTGAATAATTAAGCAAGAATGCAATAAGTTAATAATACAATAAGTTATTAATACAATAAATCAGTAATTTACAACTAAATGATACAATATGATTAAAGGAATACAATCCTTTCCAAAAAAATTGAGGAAACTACAGAAATTCAATGATATATCAATCAAGAAATGCAATTATTTGATATTTAAAATAAAAGAATATAGCTGTAAAGATGGAATAAAATATTTATTTCTTTATTCACTTAAAAAATTCTTTATTCACTTCTAACAATTTAATTTTACATCATATGAACAGAAAACAAGAGTTATTAGCTGAAAATAAGTACTTAAGTCCCAAAATGTAAGGTTATTATAGTTTCCATTTATAAGGGTGATCAATGGTAATTGATTATTCTAATTACATAAACCTGAGTAGAGCAGCCATATACAGAGTGGATTAAATCCCAGTTTGGAATTGAACTTTTCATTTCTGATTCTACCTTTCAAAGCCTTTGTCATATTCAAAATGTACAACATTTCAAAATTGATCCATGACTACTACCTGGACTTAAGATATGCTGGTCTGAAGCATTAAGGTCTCCATTTCTCTTGCAATTTCTGGTTTTTCACAGAGAGCTGCTCTGCCACTTTGTTCTTTGTAATTCAGATTTGTTTGACTATAATGTCTGCATCATCTAACCACCATGTCATGCTGGTGCCATTGTTGCATACACTTCTACGATCAGCTGATGATGTTAGGAAGATCCTAACGAAATGCGTTCTAGGTAAATACTAGCAGTAAATGGGGTATTAAGTACTAGTTAGACTCAAAATTATATTAATTTTGTGCTTAATTGTATTATAGTCCTTACACATTTGAATGTAGACATTGTTAAAATAATTAATTTGTATTGAATCAATTATTTGTGGTATTAATCATTTTTAAAATATTCACCTTTTTGGTCTGAATTCTCAAATATATATAATTTTTTTTTAAGTATTGGTCATTTTTCATTTGTACCTCATGATATTAATACAAATAATGGAATATCAAAGCCACCATAAAGGACCAGATTTTTATAGATTGGATTGCTGCTTTAACCTTTGATACGAATAATGAAATATGTAGGTAAGGAAACCATTTCTGCAAATATTTATCCCAATCAACATGTAGTCGAAACATAAGCAAGCCTTTGTGAGAATAGTTTGTAAATGAGAAATAAAAAATAAGTTATGTTGGACACAGTCATGTGAATGGAAGACTGCAAATTGTTCTCTATCAGATTGTTTCCCTTTCTTGATAGTGTTATTGCTACTCCTCTATAAAGGTATAGTATCAATTTAAAAACTATTTGTTTATTTACCTTAATTTTTTTCTGTAAATATATATATATCAAAGGTGAATAAAATTTATTATTGTGTACATTACTTTAATCAAAACTAAAATGAGTAAGTGTTCACAGTCTTCATTTTAAGATCAGTATATCTTGTAATAAATTATTTCCTTTCCAGCACAGAAAAGATCGTCAAAAGAAAAGACCTCAAACCAGAGCCAAGAACATATGCAAAACCTTGCCAGTGAAGAGGAGGTTTTCTAGTGCTTCTGTGTATAAAGCCAAGAGTACTGTCTCAGAAAAGATGAAATCTTTGAACCGTAAGACTGTTACATATGCTAATTCAGCTAGTAACACTGAAGAAATTTATACTGCCTCTGAACCTCAAAGTGCAAAGAAAAAAGGTAGATCACCTCGGAAATCTGAAAGTGAAACACAACAGAGGTTATCCCCAAAAATCACACTTTCTGAAATGCCACTAAAGGAAACAGAAAATTTAAAAGAGTTAAATCCAGAATCCAGAGCTTCAAGCTCAGAGAAAGAACAAAGTAAGAACCTCTTTCAAATGGTATGTAATCAAGGACAACAAACAGAGTCTTTGGAAGTTCATAGTGCTCATGAAATAAAGCAAGATTTTTGGTATGGATATGCAGAAGATGGAAACCAAATAGTTGAACAGTGTGTTCATATAAGTGAGAATTTGGTAGAGGAAAACACAAACAATGAGAATAAAGAAGAATCATTCTGCTGTGAACCAACTGAGGAAGAAATAGAGTACACAGTACTAATATCAGCAAATTCAAAAAACAGCATAAATAATAGCTGCAGAACATCAGGAAAAACAGAGACATATCCTAAACATATGTACTTAGAAAATCCAAGAAAAGTTATCAAAAAGCCCAAGGCAAAACCAAAAAAGTCTGGTTCACATTCAACTATTTTAACAATTAATCCAATATTTGAAGGTTTTAATGATAATAAAATTAAAAGAAAATCAAAAGGTAATACCGAAAAGAAACGAAAATCTGCTTCAAAAACAAGTATCCAGACAAGGCGCTTTAAACCCAGAATTACTGAGACTGTCATTTCTGTAGCTACAAAAACAAACAAAAAGCCTTCAAAAATCAAGCTGCCTTCATCCAAGAGTACATTAGGCAACAGAAAAGAGAAAAAGGTGCACTCTCGTCACAAACTGTCTGAAGACCAACCTGCATTTACATATGATGAAGCCCCAGTTGCTTTAAAACCTAATAATAATTTGGTTGAACTTTATCATAATGAAAATGTGAATGTTAACATTTCAGAAGAAAATGTCCCAGAGTCAGGCACAAATGCATCAAAACCTACTGTGTTGAATACAAAAAGCCAAAGCAACACACTACCAGAAAGCTCTAAAAAGAAACTTAGTGCTCGTCAGACTGGCAAAAAAGAAACCATTGGGGTCAAAAGTAACCAGAATGAGACTGCTGAGCACAAAGAAATTAAACCTGTAGTTGTTCCTCCAACACCCCCTGCTCCCATGGAAGAAGAAAAGGATGCAGTAAACACACTTGAGGAGATAAAGACAACTGAGCTAAATGAATCTTATGTACAGCCACAAGGACCTACGAGGTTCAAATATTTTAAGAGAAACTATTACAAGAGGTTAAACTTCAAAAAAATACCATTTGTAGCTGGAACATCAACTTCACCTAGTCATAATTTGGGACTGAATATTCAACAAGTTTTATCTATGATTAAAATGAAGCAACCACATTTCAAGGAGAACATTACTTCACACACACAAGTTATGGAGTCTTCAACATTCCTTCAGCACACAGTTCATAGAAGAACAGGCTCACTTTGTCCTGCTAAGATGTATGGTAGTACGTTTACTGAAGATTCTGAAAAGGTAGTTCCAGATGACGTAGAAGCTGAAAATTCAACTTCAAAAACTACTAATGGCATACTTGTTGGTTTAAGAAACAAAATAAAGAGACCAGAAGATGTGTGGGTTGTTGATCAAGATAATCCATCCAAGAAGCCAAGATGTACATGTGTACCATCACGACGTTGTACTGACTACCAACAACTTCTTATCGAATATCTTGAAAAAGGCGGTGGTGATATTTCATTTCTTAACAGGAAATATTCAGAAGAAAATTATCCTCAGTTTCCAGCTTCTGAGAGAAAGTTTAGATCACATTTCAGTACAGTGGACAAAACAATTCCAGCAGTCCCTGGAATAATGAGCAGTACATGGAATATGGCCAGCAGTAACAACAGCAGCAACAATAAAAGACTGGAGCTCGCAGAAAATGGATGCAATGTTAAAAGTGTTCTCAGCCGTCTGCATAGTGATTTCAACAGGTTAAACATGTAAGTGCCAACTGTAGTCAAATACAGTAGAACCCTGATTAACTGTTCTAAGGGAGGGGGTGGGATTGACAAATAATCCATTTTGCTAGATCTAAATAAGAGGTTTAATAAACTATTACACAAAATATAGAATAAAAAGAAGTATTTCAGAAAGTGGAGTGCCATTGCTACTAAAATTAGGCAAATGAGTCAATCTTGTATATACTTTTCTCCACTTACAAGTTTTTTAATGAAGACTAGTCAACCACAGAACTGACGATAGGGAAGAAGTTCCCAGAAACTAGTCTTCATTAAAAAACTTGTAAGTGGAGAAAAGTATATACAAGACTGACTCATTTGCCTAATTTTATTACACAAAAACTCACTAGACACATGACACATTTCTTATACATTTAAAAAACTGGCAATAAAAGTGATTGTTTTTCTTAGGGCAGGGCTATGTGCTAAGGAGTAACAGACTTTTGTTACTCCTTAGTCAGTGTTGTAGATACGAGGCGCATCCAAAAAGTAAGTTTTCCTATTTTTTTTTAAACAAAGACAACATATTTACATGAAAAAATTTATTGGCAACAGGCACATCAATGCTTCAGCTATTGTTTGATATAGTCATCAAAAGAATTCAGACACTTGTCATTATGGGAACAACTTTTATATTCCTGTGTCGTAGAAGTCTGCCGCCCGTGAATGGAACCAGCGTTTGACAGTCGTCTTCATCTCTTTGTCATTGTCAAAACGTTGGCTGGAAGACAGGGATTGAAGTGCAAGAACAGATGGAAATTACTGGGAGTAAGATCAGGACTATATGGAGGATGATCAAACACCTCTCAGCCAAACCTCTGCAAAGCAGTTGCTGAGCGCTGAGCCATCCATGGACAAGCATTGCCATGGAGCAGCATAATGCCTGCAGTAAGCATGTCAGCTCCTCCTAAGCATTTCTTTTTGTGCTCGGATGTCAGGTTTTTTGGCACCCACTTGGCACACAGTTTCTTGAACAGCAGGTGCAAACTGATAATTTTATACATCAAGGATCGGAAAATGGTTGCTGAGCTCCATAACCGTAAAGCGATGATTCTCCATGATGGGCTGCTGCACCTGCTTAGCCAGGTAATCATTGATCAGGACCGGTTGCCTACTGCGCTCTTCATCATGGACATTTTGATGTCATTCCTGAAAAAGCTAACACCAGCAACATGCAATCTGTTTGCTCATGATGTTGTGCCTCTAGACTTGACAGAGCTAACACTGAATTTTGAGGAGCGCACATTTTGTGCGTTAAAGAACTTATCACTGACCACACCCTGCAGGTTGCAGGAGAATGAGTAGGAGACACCATTTTGGGGCACTGCTGCTACACTACTGGTATTGGACAGGACCTCTCCGTCCAGTATATGATTGTTATGTCATACATCTGTTATGCTTCCACATTGTTCCCAGCTAAATACCTTTACTTTAAGGGAAAAAAAGGGAAACTTACTTTCTGGATGCGCCTCATATATCACTAGACAACAGAACATTATGATCAGTATTGTTGTCTGAATGTTCATTTTATATTCACTTTCTAAGACATTTTTGTGACTACATTGGAAGCAATGTAACACAGACTTTTGTTTCATTATTTTTAAAATAATGCACTTTGGTTGCAGATTTTTAGAATCTGTTGTTATTGTTATTTTAGAATGCACCTGTAGAAAATATCATGACAGTTAATAACCCAGTTAATTGAATTAATCAAGGTTTTATTGTGTTAGTATAGAATACCAGACAGTCAAATATTTCTGGGATGTAAATTATAACTGTAGATTTAAAGTCAGCTTCACTTAAATTCAATGATGAAAACAATGATGCAATACCAACAGTTTCTGCTTAACCCTCTTCTGCTCCCATTTAAGGCTTTGTGTATGTTCAGGAAGGCTACGTTTTTTAAATTCAATCACCTAAAAAGAAATAATTCTCCCTTGAAAAATAAAATAAAAAAATATACAAATGATATTCCCTTTACATTTTATACTTATATATTTAAAGCATACATTGGCCAACTTGTCTAATTTTGCACACGTGAATTTCACTTCCAAAAATGACCCTACACGACACATCAGAAGATAAAAATGTCTGCATTTGCTTTCCCCTTCCAGATGGAGCTCTTATAATAATAATTTTTTATTCACCATAATAAATCTTGTACAAAGATATAAGCTTTGTCAATATTACACACTAGGTAACTCAACATTACAAACTAGGTAACATATTAGAGATTACACAAGTATTTATATCACAAACTGAGGTAAGTAATACTGTAAGGGGCACTTATTGAATAGGTAATTACAAGCATCACCTCAGAAGTTACACAGGTATTTATTTACAAACATCACTTTAGGAAGCATTGATAATCCTATTGCACTACCAAAGCTCCAGGAAGAAGCTATGGCAAGAGCGTTGTGGAGTCCCTAACATTTTCATCCCTCCGTACGTGTTCAGTACCTCTTTATCCCCACAAAAACATTTGGGCAGTAGGTTCTGAGATGAAGAAAGAGCTGAACTAATAGTGATCTAACTATGAAGCCCAGGACTTAAAGTACTTACAGCATTGTGAGTTGTCATTCATCTATATATCTCAAGTGTATATGAGAACTCCTAATGGTTTACTGGGGTAAACACTGTAACACTGGCATGTTGCCATGGTAGCTAAAAGGTTAGAGCAGCCAGACAGAGACTGAAAGATCCATGGTTCACATCTGGCTATGGCACTGAATTTTTCAGTCTAACTCTACCCATCCAAACCTTGCCATACAAATGGCTAGTGTTGAAAAACAATTTCCATAAATTAACAATTCTGATATAGAATAAAAAGAAGTATTTCAGAAAGTGCCATTGTTACCACTCTGTAGACTACCACAGAGCTGACGATAGGGGAGAAGTCCCCAGAAACTAGTCTTCATAAAAAACTTGTAAGTGGAGAAAAGTATATACAAGGTGACTCACTTGCCTAATTTTAGTAACAATTCTGATATTTGCTTGTAAACTGCTTCACTGCATGTTTCACTGCAAGCCAATTCCTCACCACAGAGCCACACTTACTGACTGACAGTCAAAGCTTGAAATACACAGATACTACTCACCACACACTACACTAGGCCTCACATTGTTCTTATATAGTCCTGTCAGGTACAAGAGATTGTTACAGTAGTCGAATGTTTATGACTTACATTCTAAAATGGTATCTGTTCAGTAATAATATGACTCGACTCTGGCTTTGTGACATCTTCATGAAGTCAGCTAGTAACCATCAGAAAGGCTACACCTCTCCAATAGACAACAGAGCTGGAGCAATTGCTTTATCACAGTCAACTCTCCCAAAGCAGATGGCAATGGGGGCAACGTGACAATACTTTAAGCAGAAAGGAAATCATAACATATAGACAAAATCATTAAACACACAATTTATGTCTTTTTTTTTTTTTTTTTTTTTTTTTTTTTGTGCAGATGACCATTTTCTTGTTGAATTTTCAAATACTTAATACTTTCTCAAATAGTCATTATTAAATGTTTATGTCATGGCCTGGCCATGCAAAGAGAATGAAATGTCAACATCATCACATAGCCACCAGCAAAAGCTTTGACTATGGACTAATTCTACTGTATTTCCCTATTTTATTGTAGCTATAAGGAAATATGTAATAAAAGAATCTCTGCAAATGTTTTTCTCAATTAACATGAATTAGAAGAATAAGCATTTTTAAGAATAGTTTGTACAAGAGTGAGCAGAAAAGGACATGTGAATGTGCAATAAGGTACCTCCACCCTATTTCTTTCTTGTTCAGATTCATGCAATTTAGTACAACATTTCAAAGGCATCTTATAGAAATCTACTGTGAAAAGATTTGACTCTTGCTTTCGGTTATTGTGTTCTTGTGCCTAAAATAAAATAAATGAGTAATTAAAGTTTAGCTGCCTTAACAAGCGCATAGAAGAATAAACTACTGTAAGAGTTTTTGTAGAAGAATAGGTGGATAAACTTATGAGTGTACATCATATTTTTAAAATGAACAATGTGTAATATCTGCAAAATTTACTAGGTTTCTATAATGACCTGATGTAGCCAATATGAAAAATTAGCCTCTATATCTATCTAGGTTCACTGTCTTGTATGTTTCTACAGATTTTATAAAGTAAATTTGTTTCACTTCTACATGAATTATAAACAACACTGCTCATTCAGTAATAACTTGTTCATTGTTTAATCATAGGCAGTACAAGCAACTTCAAAATGGATTCAGCAAGGATTTATTCAACAGAGAGAAGCAGCTAGAGAAACAAAAGCTAGAGAAAGCCCTTCGAGCAAAAGAACATGAAATCAACATGATTATGGATCTGTATAAAGAAGTAAGCATGGATTCCCAGGAGGAGTAAGCAACATCATATTATAAGATATAAACACAGCTATTTATGACTTTTGTTAATAAGACTGCAAATTGTATGTATGAAAAAATCAAATGAAAGTGGATTATGTGCTAAAACATTTATCTAAAAGTTATGTTAAGGTTCGCTCCCTGGGAGATAGCAAATAAGTAAGTAATTTATTCCCCACAGAAATTGATACAATTAATAAGATGGTCAGAACCATTCTTGTACATAACTGAACACAAGGCTCGGTTCATCTGTATAAGATATCTATGTGCCGTAGCAATGGTAACTTTGAAATAGCTTTTTTAACTTTCTACTGTGGTAGATAGAGTAAATGTATTTCTCCCCCAAAATAATCAATAAATCTCGTTTTAGAAAAACATGTGTGGGTGCATGCACTTTCTTGGAAATATTTTTCTTATTTCTGGTGTTCTCAAAAACATTATATTAATAATGTGATTAAAATACCATTTACTGTATTGTATTTATTTCATCCTTTGGAACATAATACATATGTTATAGGACACATCAGTTCAAGATACAAAGATAAATATAAAAAGTTACATAAGACTAAAAACTGTAACAGGTACAGGATCCAACAAACGTCTAAAGTAGAAAAGGAAATAAAAATAAAATATATAAAGACCCCAGAAAAATGCTATATAAAAGTAATTGTTCACAAATGTGGAGTTTACTCTATTTCATGTTTTAGGAAATCCTCTACACTATAAAAGTTTCTCTCCACTAAGAAATTAAATAGAGCCTTTTTGAATTTTGGTTTGGACTCAATATTCTTTATACTCTGTAGTAGTTTATTGAATAAATGTAGACCAGCATATGTGAAGCTACTTTCATACAATTTGGTTCTATGTGAATTGATAAATAGATTGTTCTTTGCTCTAGTATCATGTGTATGAGCTTCTGCATTTGTTTTGAATGAATTTAGAGTTTCTTTCATGTAGATAAATGCTTCATATATATACATACATGGCAAAGACAACATTTTAAATTTTCTAAAGCATGGTTTGCAACTAGTTTTGTTTGTGGCATTAGCCGTAATCTGTATTACTTTGTTTTGCATCCTAAAAACCTTAATGCAATATTTTGAATTTCCCCAGAAGATTATCCCATTCGTTAATAGACTATGAATGTATACAAAATATACCACTCTAAGAATATGTTCACTTGACATAAATTTTATTGGCCTTACTAAGAAGCAATTTTACTAAGTCTGTTAGTGAGGCTATCAATATGCACTTCCCAACTTAAGTTCTCATCTAGTAACAAACCCAGAAATTTGTTTATTTTAACATATTTTATCTCATCTTGCCCCAGCTTAATTTTTGGATGTGTAACGTTATTTCTATTTCTACAATACTGAAATATATATTTTGAACTTCTTGTGATTATTCTGTTCATTAACAGTGAATTTAACTAGTGATCAGTAAGAGGTGGACTAAAACTTGGTATACAAAAAAGTAAAATGTTTAAAACATGGAGTTAATCTTAAATATATTTTTGTGACATTAACCATCTGCAGTACTCTGATTATTGGTTATAATGGTGGGGATGAGCTAACAGATAATCCATCTGCTTAATATAAGTAGTAGATTAATAAGCTATTACACAACTCATTAAACATGAAAGTCCTAAGTTAAATTTCTTATAGATTTAGAAAACTGGCAATTAAGTGATTGTTGATCCTAAGGCAGTGCTTAGTGGTAACAGGCTTTTTTTCTATAAACCAATACTCATTAACCCAATTTTTTTTATCAGTTTTGTAAATGCATTGCTTGGTTACAGATTATGATCACTACTACTGCACATTGTAAATAGAGAAGGTATTTCATTCCACCCAAAAATTCAGTACCAAAATTCCTCTGGATATATACATTAGAGTCCCACTGAATCTAAAAGGAAAGCATATATGTGAACAGCTTAACTCAAAAGTGGAAAGCTGGTTAAGTACTGAATTTAGTATTTAAGTTAGCATCTTCCAAGGATGCAATACAAAGATTTTCAAGTAAATCCCACCACTACACGCTACATGGAATATTTTCAAACATTTTTGTTTCCTAAAACACGGTTCTAATGGTTTTGATTAAAATATATTTTTAAGACTATGTTGACTAGAGATGAAATGTGTATCTTGAACTTTTTGGGAATAGCCTCTGAAGTGCTCTTCATTCTGGATGACTTTTGTATAACTGGTAAACCGTAAGAGAAAGATAATAACTTACTGTACAAAAAACAGAGATCTCATTAAAATACACAATTTATGCCAAATATATTTTTATGGGGTGAATCATTTTAGAGATATTCGTTGTGTACTTGGATTTTTCAACACTTAAAACTTCTTTCAAATGAGAAGTCATAATTCATTTTTTTATCTCTTGGTCATGCAGAGAGATTGCAACAAATTGAAATTAAATTTTTATAGACATTCTTTAACTGTTGTGGTTCCCAACACTCCTTCTATGTTGGACATGAAAGACTACTTAATTTATTAAGTAACCTCTTTATCAGACATGAGCTTCTTTTACGTGCTGCAAATCTACAAAAAATTCCATCATCCTCCGTCAGGTTTGGATTCACAACCTTGGGAACCTAGCATATTACCCTTAGACCATGAAAAATGGTATTTCAAACCATCACGTACTGACCAGCTCTTAAAGGAATTAACTATAGTTTGAAGTCTAATGTATACCCTTATTCCCTTACACCCATAAAAAATTACCAGTAAGATGTTAATTGCAACTAACAGGAAGTAGATAAAGGAATAAACATTATAAGAATATTTTAGTTAATTTATGAAAATTAATCATTTCTTCACACTAGCCGTACATAGAGCGACTGGACAGAAATCAGGAGATCCATTGTTCAAATCCCGGCCATGGCATTGAATTTTTCATGTTGACTCTTTCTAGTTTAGGTATAGTATGTACAAAAGTAGAGAAACTCATGTGAGTGCAATACATCAGATTATTTTTAAAGTACACTTCAGTTGAGAATTTTTTAAATAATGAAGCTATCTGTTGATACACTCACTACCTGCAAACACATATCCAGGACACACCAGAGCCAAGTTTATTTCACAAAATGGAATAGACGGGAGGAAAAACAGAAAACATGATGATAGTTAATGAGCTGAATAATTAACCAAATTGTGGTTGTAAACAAAACAGTAGAAACATGTTTTATAATTACAACTAAAGTGCTAAACCTAAATGTTAATTTAATAACTCTTATAAGGCTTTCTTATCACAAAACCAGAGTTAGCTGTGTACTGAAGAGTTTTGCTCCACTATTTTATCCATTTATATTTCAATTCTCTCAACTTTCTTAACTGTTCTATTCAGTTCTTCCTTACTTTTCCCAAATATTCTTTCATTTTATTCCTGGTCTTTTTTCCCTCTTGTCAACACATATAGTCAACACATAAAATTAACATAAAAAGAAATGTAATGTAATATAATTTATTGAATGATTAATCACCTTCACAGTAGGTGCTGAAAATGTCCTCAGCCCCCTTAAACATATATGAACATACCTGAGGAGATTCACAACCATTGTCAGCTCTTGTGTTGTGATGCTATTGATGAATTCTGGATCCTGTTCTTGGGTTCTGCCATTGTATGTGAATTTTTTCACATACGACAGTCCTCACAAGCAAAAGTCACAACTGGACAAGTGTGGTGGCTGAGGAGGCGACAAGTGTTTGCTGGTTGTCCTCTCTGGTGTAAACATCTCATGCACTTGAGACAATGATGCAGCTGATGTATGATATATTGCACTGTCCTACTGAAAGTAACATAACTGACACTGCTCTTCTGTCAAGTTTGAATAAAACTCCTCCAGGATTTCCAAATACACTCACTGTTCACTGTCATCTGTCTCAAAGAATTTAGCACCTCATAATGCACCTTAAAAATGGCACACCAAACAATCTTCTTGTCATGCAAAGGTACCTAGTGGATTGCATATGGATTTTCTGTCAACCAGTACCGGTTGTTTTGGGAATTTATGTTCCCAGACAGAAGGACGAATGCCTTATCACTCATGATGAGCTTTGGTGGATGCAAGACACCACTGGCATCCTTTCTTAACAGCCATGAATAGAACTGCACCATCTTCTGCAGGTCAGGCTCCTTCAGTTCTTGCACAACACTTTTCTGGTACGGTTTTAACTTCAGTCTCCTTAAACATGCCTGCAACTTCTCATACCACATGAACCTGTTGACTCAATCCCCTGGTTGACTTATGAGGACTTCTTGTGATTATGTTCTGCACCTGCCTCTCTAAATCAGGTGTGTAGACAGATGGTGGTCTGTTTTTGGGAGCATTTTTAAATAATTCTGCATGCCACCATTTTGCAATTAATTTCTGTACGGTGCTTTCTACTGTTAAAGAACCTCCTGGAAATTTCTTGTGAAACAAATTCTTTGTTGTATACTTGATGCCTTTTTCTCATCTGATTTTGACAAGTTTCACAGACTGCAGCTGCCTTACATGTGACAGCCATGTGACAGTCACATGTGTTAACCCCCAGGTCGACAAGCCATCTTTAGGTAGGATGGTACATAATTTAATTGTTCCAAAATGCAATATACAAATATAAGCAAAAATACTGTAAATAACGCATATACCATAATATTATGAGGGGCCAGTTTTACATGCCACACCCTACGCCCACCTCGGTAGCGTAGATGGTAGCATGTCTGCCTCATGTTCAAGAGGTCCCGAGCTCGAATCTCAGTCAGGGTGAGTTACCTAGATAAGGTTTTTTCCGGGGTTTTCCCTTATCCTTCAAGACAAATGTTGGGTAATTCTAAGTTCAATGGACCCTGGACTCATTTGAGCATCATTTCACCCAATTCATTCACCGTCCGATATAACTTAACGTTGGGGCGGACGTAAATGGGAAAAAAAAATAGAAAGCAACCTGCATAATATCTTTCTGTAATTTGTCCCATTTTATTTCCCATACACACTCCTGCCTATCACATTTTAATAATGAAATACTCCTTCTTCTCCCCATACTTGATACATTCTTTCCCATTACCTGCTCCAAACCACTTAAAACAATGTTCCTGATCTATTCATAAATTGCTATAGATCAAGTTCTCTAGTGATTAATTATGGTCTACCTCAGGGTTCCATCTAGTCCTATCCAATTCTTGTTCTTTGTCAATGACTTCTGTCTAGATGATCCTCACGCTATGTCGTTCCTCTTTGGTGAAGATACAAATGTCTTCATGAGGGCAAACGATGAGCAAAACTTTAAAATCATTCCAATAATTATCAGATCAAATAGCTAATTATTACTTCATTCATAACAACCTTATAATAAATATTAATTTTTAGATGAGTAATATTTATTACACATCTGCTTCACTTTCGTACCTATTTTGAGGACATGTTTCGCAAATCATCGTTTGCATCTTTGGCTCTTATGCGACTAAAGGTTGATCCAGTGGTGTGGGTAATTCTGGGGTTGCTGCTGCCATCTGTTGATTTAGTGATGAACTTAAATGTGGGATTCTCTAAATCACTAAATCAACAGATGGCAGCAGCAACCCCAGAATTAACCACACCACTGGATCAAGCTTTAGTCGCATAAGAGCCGAAGATGTAAACGATGATTTGCGAAACATGTCCTCAAAATAGGTACGAAAGTGAAGCAGATGTGTAATAAATACGACTCATCTAAAAATTAATAATTATAATGCTTCACTGATGTGTTCCAATACAGTTAAATCTCGATATACTTATAATAAATGTTAGTAAGACATTTACTGTGGATAAAAGGAAACAAAGATTATCTGGCTTCACAAATTCAACTCCTCAACCATGCAATTAAGAAGGTAGACATCACCAAATTTTGGACACAGAAACAAAAGACAAACACATTAGTTTGTATATTCTTTTGGCACAACAATGTCATAGCAACAAGTGATAAGTAAAGATAATATGTAAAAGTAAAGATAAATTTTAGTATCTAGTGTTTACTGTAGAACAGTGGTTTTGTATTTCTTTTCTCAGTTGCTTTTGATCAGCCACAGAGAAAACAAAAAAAGGAAATGTTTAAAGCTAGATCAGAAAGTAAAATTCATGAAATACCATTTGTCATTCATGTGACGAAGCCTATTGTAATTATTTTAATTACTGAATGGTGAATAAATTATTATTATATTTATTTATTATTATTATTATTGTTGTTATTGTTATTACCATTACCATTATTATTATCATTATCATTATTATTACTACTTTAATCATAGGAGAGGTGGCACTTAATAGACACAAAACGAAAACCTTATTTTTGTTCAATTTAGAAATCACTTATACACGCTATGTGTAGTCATCAGTGACAGAAAACCCCAGAAAGAAACTTATCCAGGTAACTCACCCTGACCCAGATTCGAACTCAGGATCTCATGAATGCAGGCTGTGTAGGCATTACATCAGTGCAAAAGCTTGTAGTGAAAAGACTCTAAGTTTATTAATCCGTTTTGCAAAATGAGTTGTATGCATTTAATGCAAGAAAAGTGAAACAAGCCAAATTAACTGAATGGTTTAAAGTAGGACCAATTGCTAAATAATGTTTGCTTCATAAATATCTTTATTGTTTTTAAAATTTTAAACATGCAGGTCCACTGTATTACTTTAAAAAAATGAGGCATTATTAAATCTCATTGGTAAGTAATTCTGAGTTATAAAGTAATCTTTCCTCTTCCCCTTGATGAACGTTAAAACAGGTTCAACTGTATTTGGAATCTTATTTAAATTAGGTTAGATTTTGATAAGGGAGAATTGAACAGGAAGGACACAATCTCTACCTGCCCAGACCAAAACCTGAGGTTTATTTTACAGTTTTCCTCCCTGTTTCCCTAGCTATTCTCTCCTCAAACTCTTATAAGTTTGAGGAGTCCATGGATTAAGTTCTTGTTCGATACAAACTCCTTTGGATCTAAGATTCCAAATTGATTGCATTTATTAACTTCCAGTGCTTCACACTGGAATATAAAGTGAGAGGTGTTTCCTCCTCTGTTCTACACATCCTGCATATTGGGTTCTGGAAAGCTCCATTCTTTGCAGGTGGTTTTGGAAGTTCCCATGTCCAGTCATCATGCCCACCATGAGTCTCATCTGCTTCCTAGTTAACATGAGGACTGCAGTACTTCTTTCAGGACATGGTTGTTGCATCATTAGTTTTCCATGCCTTTGTTTCTGGATCTTTTTCCAGTATTCTATATGCTGCCTTTGAATCCAGAATAACAGAATAGATCTTACCATTAATTTAGGAATACCTAAGAGAGGTTCTGGCCTATAAATGGGTCCTGTGCTCCCATCTTGGCCTGTCTGTCTACCATTCTACCATTTCATTTCCATGTACTACAGAGTAGCCAGGGACCCATGCTAGAGTAAGTCTATTACACTCCTCTAACATTTCTAGGGTTTCTCAGTACTCCTCAATCTTATTTAAATATATTGTCACAGTGGTAGCAAATGCCTACTGTGAAAGTATTAAATGTGAATCATCCTATTCACTTTTCTTGTTATTTGCTCTTGAGTGAAGCAAAAAACGAAATATTCAAGAACAACCACTGACACCTGAGCCAAAAGTAGCCTGTTGGTTGTGCCATGATGATGTGTTCCAGACTGTTCAATTTCAGGAAGTCTAGAAGATTCAACTTTAACGGTGTTCCATTCCTTCAATTCGAAAGATTTCATTTCCCAAACATTCCTCTGAGAATCTTGGCTATAAAAGGAGATGTTGTTCAAGGTCTACCTGGAGTCTGAAGACTCCCCTCTTATTACACAGAAGCGTCTGAGGCTCTTTCCAGTAAGGCAATACCCCCCCCCCCCCCCCCAATTACAAAGTGGAAGTAGATGTGCCATTTATGCATGTCAACCCATCCGGGAACAGTACCAAAAACCCTCGGTAAGGGCGCCGGTGATCTAGCACACCATGCTCCTTGCTCTGCAGACAAGTACCTGGGACACTTAGGTGGCCCTCAACCCCGTCTGCCAGCTGAGCCACACACATGTCCCAATACCCATGTGTGTCGGAAACCAACTGCCACACCAAAGCCTATTCAAACAACTCCTCATTGGGAGGGGCTTGAATGTTCAACCTGGTGTACTTCTAGTAACACCAGAAGTAGCACAAGTGCTAAGGGTCTGTTGCTCACGCACCACAGCAGCTGACAGGGACGGATCCCCTCCTCTATGACATATAAAGGAGTAGCACAAAAACCAAACAAGAGCTCAGTTCAGTTTAGTTGGTAGTTATTTATGACCAGTAAGTATCAGAGTTGTTGTAAATCAGTTGCTGGAGCAGCTGTGCAGTTAAAAGTGAATAAGCAGTGAATGTTGAGAAGTTTGAGCAGTGCAAATTGGTACATGCAACAGAGAGATAAGGGAACATTAGACATGTTTACTTTATGTATTTGTAAAAAGTGACTGTAATTTAGCATTGTACTAATGATTATAATGACAAATAAAGTCTGTTTTCATTTTGTCAAAAAGATTTTCAGCAAAATCTGCCCCTTTCAGCTACCTTTTATAGGAAACATATTTCAAAATTGTTTATTTTCTCAAAACCACTTCTAATGATTTTTATTAAGTATATGTTTAAAATATTTTCATAACAAATGAAATATCCTCAGAAGTTCTCTTCATTCTGAATGACCTTTACATTCCGGTAAATAGTAAGAGATATATAAAATCCTACTGCATAAATAACGTGAAGGTCAATTTAAAACAAAATATATGCCAAATATATTTTTTGGGAGTTGGGAGTGGAAGTGAAGTATTTCAGAGATATTCCTTTTTATTTCTTTGAATTTTCCAATTCTTGTTCTTTACTTAAATATTCATTTTCCTATCTGTTGGCCATGAAAGTGATTAGAATTTTATTCATCATATAGGGAATACTTTCAAAGATGACTCATTTGAACCTTACTATATTCCCATATTCTCTTGTACCTACCAGGAAATAATAAGCAATAAGTTTCATTATGTTAGATCATAGGGATTTAGTAATAGTGTTGTCAAAATTAACTAATAAACTATTTATAGTTGGTTTTTAAACTGTCATTTACATTCCTTTCTTGGAAGTGTTGAAAACAGTGTTGTTATGATAAATTAAATTTAAAGGGAGTCGATTAATGACACTAAACAACACTTACTTTTAAATTTTTCCGGAACATGTTTCAGAGACTTTGCCTCTATCCTCAGCCGACCATCGACTGGTTCTCATTGGTGTAGTTGCCAATATGTTTTTACAGGTCTCCTCTGGTGGCGGTTCAAGGAACTTGCTGAACAAATCTTTCTGGGGGATGTCGAAATTGAATACTTTGTTTCTATTTTATGAAATGAAGATTTGTTCCCATGTGGATAGTTCTTGTTTTCCAGAACCAAAACGACTAAAACATACATCAGGAAAACAAGAACTATCCACATGGGAACAAATCTTCATTTCAAAAAATAGGAACAAAGTATTCAATTTCGACATCCCCCAGAAAGATTTGTTCAGCAAGTTCCTTGAACCGCCACCAGAGGAGACCTGTGACAAAATATTGTCAACTACACCAATGAGAACCAGTTGATGGCCGGCTGATGATAGAGGCAAAGTCTCTGAAACTTGTTCCGGAAAAATTTAAAAGTAAGTGTTGATTAGTGTCATTAATCGACTCCCTTTAAATTTAATTTGTCATTTACATTTTTATATTATTTTTATACTATAGTGTATTGAGATGATAGTTGGACTAAGGTTGAAAATGTACACAACAGCTCCCGAAACTAGTCCCTCAATAATATAAAATGTATGTGATGAAGTGTTAAAACCGAACTACAAATTATTTTTTCAATTAATAAGGTTCATATTTATTTTGAGTAACATAGTGTAGAGGAATTTGCATTAGTAAGAATAGTTTAAACTAGAGTAAAGAAAGTCATATGAGTGCAACATATCAAATTTTTTTCTGATGATACGTGGCTATTAATTTTTTCTTGTGATGCAAACAGCATAACATTTTAAAGCTATCACATAGGCTATCCACTTTTTAAACATCTATTGCTTTAGCATAGTCTGTCCTCATACTTACAACAAAATGTGTAATAAATGCATTTGTTTAAGATGAGTTGTTGATGTTATATAATATGTTGACACATTTGCATAGCCCCAACAGGTTCATAGGACTCCATTAAGTTACTTAACTTACAAAACTACCCAATAAAATTCACAATGGAAGTGGAAGAAGGCATGTTACCCTTCTTAGATCTAAAAATAATCAGAGAACAAGAAAATATAACCTTTGGTATATACAGGAAACCTTCACATTCAGATAATTACATAAAGAACAAAAGTTTCAAACTCTTAATACACAAACATGCGTACCACACAGCTTAACACACACTGGTGTACACTCTCCTGAACAAATAAGAATATCATCTAGAATATGAACATATAGTAAACAAAGCAAAAAACAACAATTTCAACAGAGTAATGCCCGCCTCAGTAATGTGGATGGTAGCGTGTCTACCTCACGTTCAAGAGGTCCCAAGTTCGAATCTCGGTTAGGGTGAGTTACCTGGATAAGGTCTTTTCCAGGGTTTTTCCTTATCCTGCAAGACGAATGTCGGGTAATTCTAAGCTCCATGGACCCCAGACTCATTTGAGCATCATTTCACCAGTTTCATTCATCGTCCAATATGACTTAATGTTGGAGGACTTAAATAAAAAAAATAAAAAAAAAAACCCAGAGTAACAATTGACAAGAAAATTACAAAATTTAAATGACAGAATCATATCAAAGGTATCACAAATCTCATCCAAGAAGAAAAACAAATGAAATTCAAGAAATTAACATCGAAAAATTTTACAAATTTAAGAAGATTTTCATGAAACACAACATTAGCCTAGCCTCACAGAACAAACTTAGCATAGAGAAATTACTTTGTAATAGATTAAAAGACCCTATACCACAGTACTAAAAAGCTGGAATTTATAAAATTGATTGCTCTGATTGTGATAAAATATATATAGGAAAAACTAAACAAAATCTAGAAACCAGACTAAAGGAACACATCAGATGCTTAACATGTAAACATTTATTTCTGGATGACCAATTATAACATCAAACCAAACATTACACTAACCAAACCAAAGAATCATGCACCAGAATTGGACACATGGGAAAATATCTTCATTTTGAAACACGAACGACAGTTAATGAATTTTGATTAACTGCCACCATGTACCCTCTGAAAGTACATTTCACCACCACATGATGCTGCAATTATGCAATTATGGACAACCATCACAACAGACAAAAAAAAAAAGGAAAACACAGGTCAGTTGGACACATTCTGAAGATGGGTACACAGTTTTCTGAAACATGTTAACAGAAATTAAAAAAAATGAATGATGGAAATTAATTGTTCTTTCACACTAGCCATGTATAGGCTAAGTTTTGGATAGAGTCAACTTGAAAAATTCAGTGCCATGGCTGGGATTTGAACCATGGATCTTCTGGTCTCCATCTGGTTGCTCTTAACCATTGAGCTACCATGGCCAACATAGTGTCATGATATTAAATTCTTCAACTGACTCATATGTTTCCCGGTAAACCACATGGGGCTCTCATTAACAAGGACGGCACATTGGTCATGCTAGCTCAATGGGTTAGAGCAACTGGATGGAAACCAGGAGATCGGTGGTTCAAATCCCGGCCATGGCATTGAATTTTTCATGTTGATTCTATCCAACTAAATTTGGTATTTATTGAACATTTGGTTTTTTGAGTTTTGCTGTTCATACAGGCACACATACAAACACAGGGACCTGTTTTGTAAAAATATTTTCTCTTTATTCATGGAGGCCTCAAAATATTTATTTCTGATGAAATCTTGATCTTGTGTTTTTGGGTAGAACCTTCTTTACCTACTAGTATGCAGTAGCTTTTGTAGGAAGAGCCGGAGAATAGTGAGTAGAAAAAGTCATAAGAATACAACAGATCAGATTGTTTTCTACTCTGATTGTAGTTTTCACTTAGCTATTATGATTATCCATTTTATCCATTTCACCATGTGGTATTTGGAAACTAACATTTCATTTAATATTTCATTTAGTTGTTTCATTTCATTTAATTGTAGACAACTCAGAAGTGTTGATCAGATATATACAACAAACAATCAGACGTAGGCCAAGCAAGTTATCCCAAAGAGTTAAAAACTGAGATATTACAAAAAGTAGTCTAATACAATAGCATAGTATTATTTATTCATTTCCATCATATTTAAATGCACTGGAAACTAACCAAAATGAATTCAAGTTAACATTAGAGAGATACCTTCCTATTTACATTTTCTATACAGAGGAGATCTCATTCATTCAAAAGAATAACCCTGCTTCTAATATTACTCCAAAAGTTAATGCAATTTTGAAATAGTAAATATAAATATTTTAGTTACCAATAATGTTGTAAATATTTTAAATATAAACTTCATTAATTTGTAATTTTTAGCTCTGACATACTCTACACAAGAGTTACAATTTAATTAAACAAATTTTTAAAAGATATGTACTAGATTAGACTAAGTTGGTCTGACTTGCTATAGATGCATAGATTGATGTGTTACGATATGACATACATATATCTTATGTTTTCAGGTGAGTGTCTTGAAACAACATGTGAAGAATCTTAGAGTGCAGAATGATCATTGCAATTTCTCTATCAATGACCCATCAAAAATTGACTCAATTCAGTATTTTGGCAACAATGGTACCACATCATCTCTTCGTTTAACAAAACTTTTAAGAATAATGCAACAATTTCAGTACAGATTAAGACAAGTAAGGAATGCAAATTCTAGGGGCTCATGCTTTTATCACTGCTTTATGATAAATATAGAATAACCAAATTGTCATGTTTTAGTTGTCATTGTTGTATGAAACTAAAAATTTTCTATTTATATACTCTGTGTTTTTGATAGTGCTTTATTTATTTATATTTTTTGTGAAATGTAATTAATAAATATACTGGTTGTATTGTGTAACCCTGAAGCACTTGTTAATAATTATTAATTTGTGCCTAACTTGTGAACTTGTAATACTTGAAACATTGTGAATTACATTTATTACAAATTAGATTACTCTTTGTTCATTTGAAAGACTGGATATTATACTTATCCAAACCTTAGCCTACACACGGCTAATGCGGAAGATCAATTAATTTCCATCAATTAACCTAATAGTGTTTGAGTAAGAAGCCTGGGACTTAAGTACTTACGGCATAGTAAGTCGCCACAGAAGGTAGTATCTCATTGTATATGAGAAGCCCTATTGGTTTACTGGAAAACATACAAATGAGTTGGAGAATTTAATGTCATGCTGGTATGTTCACCATGCTAGCTCAATGGTTAAGAGCAACTGTATGTAGACTGGGAGATCCATGGTTCAAATCCCCGCAATAGCCTGAATTTTTCAGTCTGACTCTACCTAATTCTTCCTAGTATGGAAGAATGATTAATTTCCACTGATTAAGATTATAAAATATATTTTTTAAAAAGTCTTTGTATCTAAATTAAATATGCAGTAATATATTTACAATAAATTTATTAAAATTGGTGTGTAAGCCATTTTTGAGAAAATTAAAAATTTTGCAAAATGTTCAATATACAGTATAGTTTGTGGTTGTAGGTTTTTCTTGAAAATATTTGTTTCTAGGTATCCCAAAACCTGTGTTTCTACACTGAAGTATTGTTTGATATTTTTGGGTGGAATTCAATACCTCATCAACTTGTAAGCAGTGGGAAAAGTAACAAAGAAATAAAGAAATTGAATAATATAGACAAAATTAAAACATTACTTCCTTTAAATTAATTGGGAGTCGATTAATAACACAAAACAACACTCACTTTTAAATTTTCCCGGAACCGGTTTCTGAGGCCTTCCCTCTATCTTCAGCCGGACATCGACTTGTTCTCATTGGTGTAGCTGGCAATATTTTGTCATCGGTCTCCTCTGGTGGCGGTTCGAGGAACTTGCTGAACAAATCTTTCTGGGGGATGTCGAAATTGAATACTTTGTTCCTATTTTTTGAAATAAAGATTTGTTCCCATGTGGACAGTTCTTCTTTTCCTGTTGTATGTTTTAGTAATTTTGGTTCTGGATTTATGTTGTGTTTTTTTTCCCAAAAATGCGTGGCAACTGCTGATTTTTCTAATTGATTGTATTTTATGTTCCTAAAGTGTTCCTTTGCTCTTGTTTCTAAATTTCTTTTGGTTTTTCCAATATAAATTTGACTGCAGTCACAGCATTCAATTTGATATATACCAGATTTTTTGTTAGATGGTAGTCAAATTTATATTGGAAAAACCAAAAGAAATTTAGAAACAAGAGCAAAGGAACACTTTAGGAACATAAAATACAAACAATTAGAAAAATCAGCAGTTGCCACGCATTTTTGGGAAAAAAAACACAACATAAATCCAGAACCAAAATTACTAAAACATACAACAGGAAAAGAAGAACTGTCCACATGGGAACAAATCTTTATTTCAAAAAATAGGAACAAAGTATTCAATTTCGACATCCCCCAGAAAGATTTGTTCAGCAAGTTCCTCGAACCGCCACCAGAGGAGACCGATGACAAAATATTGCCAGCTACACCAATGAGAACAAGTCGATATCCGGCTGAAGATAGAGGGAAGGCCTCAGAAACCGGTTCCGGGAAAATTTAAAAGTGAGTGTTGTTTTGTGTTATTAATCGACTCCCAATTAATTTAATTTATACAACAACACTGTTTTCAACACTTCCATGAAAGGATTTATTACTTCCTTTATCCTTTATTGTCTAAAGTGGGTACACAAATTGTTTTTACTCATATGATAGTCTATTACCCTATCTACTTAATTTTAATTGAGATAAATGTTTTCAAAATTAGCTATATTATGCATTTCATTGTAGATACAAAAAGAACAGAAATAGTCAAATATTTAAGAACTGAAACAATATGAACCACTAATAATTTGAAACCTAATTCAAATATGGTCATGGCACAGAAAACTTCTTTGAAATAAATTGTAGTTTTAAAGGCATATACATTCATTTTTTGTAGTACTTTCCCATCCATTGGTACCCAGTTACACAGGATTATATAAATTTCTTGCCAAATGAAGATACAGAAGTTTCTCACAGAAAATTAAAGGTATGCACTTTACATCATGTAAATATTTTTAATACTTGGTACTTTAACCAATTTTTTTTTTTTTTTTGTATTCAGGGGCTTCAGAACATGTTATTTTAAGTGAAATTTGAATATGTAAGCTTTTGGTGGATCATACCTTTTCTATAGTACAGGCATGTATATATGATAGGGTAATAATAGGGAAAGAATTAATTTCATCATTTAATTTATACAAACATCTATTTTTCAGTCGTTTAATGTTATTTGGGAGGTTATGATAAAAAAAAACTTAAAAGTTTATTTATTTTTATATTTTCTTACTAAAAGCTCTTCTAAAATGATCTTTATTATATTTGGTATAAGTACTACATCCTGGAAATCTTGCAGAGGCATGCAACATAGAATTGATTATATGCAAAAGACATAAGTATAAGTAGGTAACTGTCATCTTTACTGTTCAAAGGAAATTTATCCTTCCTGACCAAAAGAGAGCCACCAGCTTACAGATAGTTTCAGAGCTGCATAATCAATCTTCCTATAAAGTTAAATGTCAGTTTGATCTCCATCTTTAAGTTTTTCAAATAAGCAATAGGTCTCCCTTTTTTAACTATTTCTATGTTATCACAGTATATGTGTGATTGAAAAGATTCATTAAATATGCTTAATATATCATCACTTTTACAAATACCCATACTTTAAATATTCAGTAGCAATATTCACTGAAATACCCTCAATCATACTGTTGGCACTTGAATGCACTAACACATGATGTATGCATTCCTCTGACCTCACAGATTGCTCTTATGGAGTCATGATGTCATGAGAATATTTCAGCATCTTACCTAGCTTGTTACAAGAACTAAACCTGTGTAAACATGCCATCTACTATTCCGAGATTTAACTGTATTGGAACACCACAGTGAAGCGAAATAATTATTAATTTTTAGATGAGTCGTATTTATTACACATCTGCTTCACTTTCATACCTATTTTGAGGACATGTTTCGCAAATCATCGTTTGCATCTTCGCCTCTTATGCGACTAAAGCTTGATCCAGTGGTGTGGGTAATTCTGGAGTTGTTGCTGCCATCTGTTGGTTTAGTGATGACGTTCACTATGTTTTTGTATGTATTTTAGTAATTCGGTGCTATCTTCAATGATTTTCAGACCAGAGATGAACTGCTATTGCGGACTTATCAATATTTTTGTATCTTGAGTGCCTGAAGTGTTCTTTCTTTCTAGTGCCTATGTTTCTTTTTGTCCTCCCTATGTAAATTTTTTCACAGTCTTTACACTTAATCTTGTAAATGCCTGACTTTTCCTCTGGTTTTATCTTATCAGTATTATTACTGTGAAGTAGGTTTTTAATGTTGTAATTGTTTTTTGGTGCCAATGTTATATTGTATTTCTTGAATATTTTTTGGAACTTTTTTGTGGCCCAGGGGGAGGACAAAAAGAAACATAGGCACTAGAAAGAAAGAACACTTCAGGCACTTAAGATACAAAAATATTTATAAGTCCACAATAGCAGCTCATTTCTGGTCTGAAAATCATGAAATTGAAGATAGCACCGAATTACTAAAATACGTACAAAAACATAGTGAACTCGTCATATGGGAGAAAATATACATAGAAAAACAGAAAAATCAACTAATGAACTTTGAAATCCTGCCAGAAGAGAATCCCCCATTTAAGTTCATCACTAAACCAACAGATGGCAGCAACAACTCCAGAATTACCCACACCACTGGATCAAGCTTTAGTCGCATAAGAGCCAAAGATGCAAACAGTGATTTGCGAAACATGTCCTCAAAATAGGTACAAAAGTGAAGCAGATGTGTAATAAATACGACTCATCTAAAAATTAATAATGCCATCTACTATTCAGCCTAGTAAACGCTTCTTTGGAACAGAGTTCCTAATTTTCTCTCTTAATGACATGAGTTATTGTCGAATAATAATAATAATAATAATAATAATAATAATAATAATAATAATAATAATAATAATAATAATAATAATAATAATAATAATAATAATAATAATAATAATAATAATAATAATAATAATAATAATAATAATAATAATAATAATAATAATAATAATAATAATAATAATAATAATAATAATAATAATAATAATAATAATAATAATAATAATAATAATAATAATAATAATAATAATAATAATAATAATAATAATAATAATAATAATAATAATAATAATAATGATAATAATGATAATAATGATAATAATGATAATGATGATAATGATGATAATGATAATGATAATCATAAGGATCAGAATAATAATAATAATAACAATAATCATAATAATAATGACAATAATGACAATAGTGATGACAATAATGATGACAATAATGATGACAATAATGATGACAATGATGATGACAATGATGATGACAATGATGATAATGACGATGATAATGATGATGATGATGATAATAATAATAATAATAATAATAATAATAATAATAATAATAATAATAATAATAATAATAATAATAATAATAATAATAATAATAATAATAATAATAATAATAATAATAATAATAATAATAATAATAATAATAATAATAATAATAATAATGATAATGATGATAATGATAATCATAATGATCAGAATAATAATGATCAGAATAATAATAATAATAATAATAATAATAATAATAATAATAATAATAATAATAATAATAATAATAATAATAATAATAATAATAATAATAATAATAATAATAATAATAATAATAATAATAATAATAATAATAATAATAATAATAATAATAATAATAATAATAATAATAATAATAATAATAATAATAATAATAATAATAATAATAATAATAATAATAATAATAATAATAATAATAATTAATAATAAATAATAATAATAATAATAATAATAATAATAATAATAATAATAATAATAATAATAATAATAATAATAATAATAATAATAATAATAATAATAATAATAATAATAATAATAATAATAATAATAATAATAATAATAATAATAATAATAATAATAATAATAATAATAATAATAATAATAATAATAATAATAATAATAATAATAATAATAATAATAATAATAATAATAATAATAATAATAATAATAATAATAATAATAATAATAACAACAATAATAATAAAAGATGATGGTGATGGTGTTGGTGATGATGATGGGGATGATGATGATGATGATGATGATGATGCTGCTGCTGCTGCTGCTGCTGATGATGATGATGATGATGATGATGATGATGATGATGATGATGATGATGATGATGATGATGATGATGATGATGATGATGATGATGATGATGATGATGATGATAAGTATTTATTCACTTATGGACATTATTACAAATGTTTCAAGCTTTGTCAATTCTAATACATTTATATTGGTGTATACAATTTTACATATTTACACTTATTACATATAAAATTTAATAGACAATTATATCAAAGATAATTGTAGGTAGTACAGGTACACTTATAACCCATCTAATCTATACAGGCATCTTTCAATTAGATATGTCTTTAATGCTTGCTTAAAGTTATTCTTATTTAACTATTTTAATTGTGTAGAGAGCTTATTGTATGCATACTGCCAATTATAAAAGGGTCTTTTTCAATGGCTGTTTTGTAACAGCTATTCTAAAAAAAATTATCCTGATTTCTTATATTATAACTATGGTTGTCTCTATTTTGTGTTAGATCATATCTATTATCTAAGACCAGGCAACCATTAATATATTTGAGTTTTAAAAGTGCTTCTACATGATACCTTCCTTTCTATCTTGTAAATAATTCTTAGGCTCATTTTTTGAAGTGTGAGTATTCTATTCAGGTTTGAGATATCAGCATTGCTCCAAATTTCTATTCCATAATTGATGTGGCCTTATATCATCTCAAAATAAGCAAGTTTTAGAACATCTGTTGTTAAATATTTGGATAATTTCCTTATAATGTATATAGCTGTACTAATTTTTTTATATATTTTATTTATCTGATTATGGAATTTTAAATTACTATCCAGCTGTACACCAAAAAAATTTATAACTTTTACCTGCTCTGTTGCTTTTTCATTGATAGTTACATTAAGGTCCTGAATGTTTTTCCCAGTGATGCTTGTTTTTGGCCTTCACTGATGAGCTTCATTTGCGACAGTATCTCATTCCACAAAAGGTTTTTATGCCATACATAAACTCATATCTTTGAAATGGTGGATGACGAAACTTGCTTAAAGTCTTCTCAAAATTTCACTGGGTTTTAATCCTTCTGCAGCAATTACAATGTGATGTGCAACAGATGTGTGTACTTTCCACTTGCTACCACTGAGTGCAGGTAGGAGTGTCCCAGCAAGCTGTGCGATACTTGACATACCACTCAACATCATCAAGGTCATGCGGCAATCACACATAAAACCCATTTATGAAAAATATATTCCCATTTATATTTGACTGGTCCTCAACATTGTTACTTTACATATGTATACATTCATTATTAAAGACTATATGTTTCTTGTGTTATTTTACTTATTAGGTCTTCAACAATTGTATCTATTTTAATCACCATATATTGAAACTTATATTATGGTTTCTATCTAGATGTTTTCCTTCTATGTATAGGGCAAATTTTGATTGTAGCATTGTTTTCTTTTTGTATTGTACTCTTGATGAAGACATAAAATTATAAAATTTCCAATAATGTTTGCAGACTTACATTATGTATGCCTGTTTGTTATTGTTTCTCAGTAGATTAAAGGTAATAAAAGTGAAAAGGTGAATAATTTTACTTTCAGTGAATAGTGTACTTTTTGTTTCAGTTATTTTCTTCAATGCTTGTAAAATTGTCATCTATTCAGCTTGATTATTTGAACATCTACCATTGATTGTGCGTGATTGGTGGAATTTAGTAACAGTGATGTCAAAATTAATTGAAAAACCTATTTGTGTGTGTGTGTTTTTTTTTTTTTTTTTTTTTTTGTAATTTACGCCCATCGCCATATTGGATGATGCTCAAATGAGCCCGGGGTCCATGGAGCTTAGAGTAACCCGACATTCATCCTTCAGATAAGGGAAAACCCCGGAAAAAAACCTTATTCAGGAAACTCACCCTAACCGGGAATCGAACTTGGGACCTCTTGAACGTGAGGCAGACATGCTACCATCTACGTTTCCGAGGTGGGCATTGTAGTCTACTTTTGACATTTCGTCACTTACATTTTTATATTACTGAAGGGACTAGATTTGGAAGTCGTTGCATTCATTTTCAACCTTGAAGGTCCTACAATTTTCTGTTGTCGTCTGCTCTCTGGTGGTTGCACTATGGACTTCTTTATCAAATTATCGACTGGTGGTATTTCCAAGTTAATTACTGAGTCCTTATTCTTCCATATTAACATGTTCTACCACGTTGTCAGCTTCTTTTGGTTTATCACCCCTTCAGTAATTTTGGATTTGGATCAGTTCATGGTTTTTGTTCCAAAAATGAAATGCTACAGCTGACTTATCTTCTTGTTTCAATTCTATATTTCTAAAATGCTCTTTGAATCTGATTTTTAGGTTTCTTTTATTTTGATCTATGTAGCATTTTTCACAAAGCTTACAACTTCTTGTTATACTCTGGATCTATTAATTGGTGGGATTTCCATCTTATGTTTTTGAACTTAACAATTTTAATACAGAGTATCTACTTTTAGGTGCCAAGATATTTTGTTAAAGATCTTTTTGAATTATTAAATTTTTTTGGATGGTATGTGAATCCACAGAATATGCTGTTGCTTTCTATGTAATTACCTAACGTTGGATAATAAATAAATCATTATGTCTGCCAGTGCATCATATTCTTCGAAGTTGGTATCTTCCATACATTGCTTTATAAATATATACTTCTCAGAAATTTTATTTTTATTGGTTGAATTCCAGCTATAATATGATAGGTTACAAAATGCTTTGTATATTTTAATCTTGATTAATCTTTGGACCTTCTGATGCTTCCTAATATTTATTTGTTTGGTTAAAGTTTCCTCTCAAACGGATGCTCCATATATTAAACAGACTCTATTCGTCCTTTATATATTGTTTTTAAAGCTCTTTATTCCAGACCCTAATGTAGTTTTGTAGAATGTACTAAATGATGTATTAATATTAACCTTTTTTCTGTTTTATACTTTATGTGTTAATTAAATTGAAATTTATTATTGATATATATTTTCCTAAACATCTGAGAAATCAACTTATTCTAGCATTGATAATTCATATATTTTATCACCTTGGCCAGGAAGCTAGGCTGGAAATAAGGAGAAGAGAACTGGTGCACACTCGGTGGTACCTAACACAAAGTGGAACAATTATTTGCTGATCCTGTATAAATGAGGATTCAAGTGAGTAAGTTTGTCAGCAAGAATTGTAAAGTTACAAAGGTTCCAGTGCACAGTGCAAGTTATGTGTACAACAGAGGTTTAAGTGAGCTGAAGGTTACAGTAACCTCTATAGACCAATTAGGTTTGTTCTGTGAGCAACACTGAAGAGAACTAGTGCTTTGCTAACCTTTTAAATGATTGTGTGTTTAGCATAATGGTATTGTCATTTTTGTTCAATATATATATATATATATATATATATATATATATATATATATATATATATATATATATATATATATATATTTGTACTAATAGCACCTTTGATTTTTCACTTTTACGTTGTGTTTTACAACTTTTAGCACAATGTTCTATTTTATTTATGTTATGGTTACTAGCGTTCTATGCTTCTGCTATACTTCCTACTTTAGTTAGAATGACTATATCATTAGCAAAGGTTATTATTTTTGGTATTATTTGTGTATTTAAGGTTTTGTAGGTTTACAGATTCCTGTGACTTTTAACTTCTGTTAAATTAATCAAATATACTTGGCCACCAAGCTGCATTAAATGGTTCTTAACACACAAGTTTTTAAATTTTCTTCACAAACATTGTAGTTGCAATGACAGTATTCTGCTGCGGGGAAAAAGAGTGAAAGCATATTGTTTTGGACTGAGCTGTTTTTTGATAATAGTGGGTGTTAGATTTTCTAGTCATGAATTGTTTAATGTTCCTTTCTATGCACGTTTATACCCCAAGACCACTAGTTTTCTTTTTACTCAATTCTCAGCTCAAGAGGAGTCATAACCACATAAACCCATTGTTCTTGTTTCATTGATGACTTCCTGAATTATTTATGAATGTATTATAACCAGAGACCAGAAGTTTAGGTACTATAAATCATTAAAATAGGCAGGAAAAAAGGCATAAACAGCTAAAGTAGGCAAGGAAAAGGCATTATAAATACTAAAATAGGCAATAAAAAGCAGTCAGAAAAATGGATTTATTTTATATATTACACTATTCACTAGCTTGATTGTCATATTTTAAAGAACTTCAAAGCTTTAAACAAACAGTTGTATTGTAATTGACATAAAAATGAAATATTTAAAAGAAATTGTGTTGCAATGCCTTATTTTGCATATGACAACTACATGCATTTTTAAGTTCTCTGGGTCATGTTGAGTCTCCTGTAATGTAACACATTTTTCTTACGAGAAAATGACCTCTCAATATCAACAGAGGTTATGTAAGCAAATCTAAAACATAGCATCATTGTATAAACCATTTTACTGCAACAAAATTGTCACCTTTTAGAATATTTGAAATGTTTCTAAGTTAATACAGATCACAATTTTCCTTAACACTCTTTTATACTTTTTGCTAACTAATGAACCCCACTTCTCTGGTATACTTCCAGTCTTTGCACTGCATCATCCACAATTTCCACCGACTGCATTAAAGCTTGTCCTCTTTCTTGAAGTTGGCAGATCACTTGTGGCAGGAACCAAAACTCTGTCGCAGTGGAAGTTAAGTCATTTTTCACTTCTGAAGAGTTGAGAAATTTCTTGGTTGGTACAATTGACGATGCTTCATTCTTCCAAGCATTCACCACCTCAGTTATGGAAATTTGAAGCATAGTAAAGTTCTGTTAACTTACTCAAGACACACTATTGTAAGCAGGAATGGTTCCATTGATTCATCTTCTGTAAGATCTAATAGTCCAAAGATATAACATTAGCAGTGAAACAACTTGTGGTATCAGTTGACCTGTTGATAGCAATCCAGATCTTATTTTTCATTTTATCTTTAATGCTTTTCATTGTGTCATCGTAATATTTGGTTAAGTAACATTTTCACAACGTTGACTCACAAAGTATAGCCTGGTTAGTATACTTCTCCAAAAATGTTGTTAATATGGGATTCTGTAATTTGCACAAAGGGATTCTAGAGCTAAGCAAAGCTTTACTTAAGTCAAATGCAAATTGGGATTTTCTACTTGATGTTGTAAGTTCTTTTGGAAACAAAGCAATCTTCTTCCCAGTAACCTTGGAAAGTGCAGTTTTGTGTTTGATTGTGTCGATGATAAAAATACTTCTTTTCACAGTTCACTGTGACAGCTCGCATATTTTGCATGTGAGTACTTTATGTCAGTACAAAATATCTTGGATCCAAAAGTATTAACGTAACTTTGTAATTTACTGTGTAAAGAAACACAGAACTTTATATATTACTGCTAACTACAACAATGTTCCAATGAAAACTGACAGAAAAACAAAGACTACACTCATTATTACCTTTTAAAATAAACACAAGTGGTAATTCAAACCCTTTCTTTTATCTATACATTTATTTGCACGGCAGCAGTAATTGTTGCAAATAAAATAGTGAACTGACTGTAAGGCGCCTATGTTGTCTGCAACTTAAACACAATAATATACATCCAGTGAAATAACTTGCATTGTCACGGACTAACGGTTATTGAAATGAAATGTACCTGAAGTAAATATTTAATAATTAATAAATAACAGATAAATAATTAAATAAAGGCAAAAAAGCACTTATTTCGTAAAATAGACATTTATATTGAAAAAAAGCAGAAAAAGCCAGCAACATTTCAATCACAAAGGTATCATTTGTACAGATTTACTTTCAAATTAAAGATATATTTGACACATCCAAAAAGGCATTATAAGTTCCGGTTTATAATTAAAACCTATAATTGCAGATTTTTCCAATGTTGTTAATTTCTTTTTTACATTTTGTGTACATATGTCAGTGTTTTACATTAATGTTATTTTAAATTTCGCGGTTATTCGTCATTCAACTTAGGTACTACGGGTACTACCAACTTTTCAAGAATATTAACAAGGTTTGCAGAAGGAGCAAAAATGTTTTATTTGTGAGTAGTTAATGCTCATTTTTTTAGATTATTTGAGTGCTTATAATTATGAATTTCAATGTCTGTAACATGCAACAAAAACCATTGAATCAAATAAGAAAGCCAAAGAGCTAAACAAGGTCACAAGGTGCGGCCATATTTTTCTTTCATATTACGCATGACCAGAAGAGGATATTTAATTTTCTCCAATGTATCATTCTAGTCGTGCATTATAATAAATATTCCTTGTTAATTTGTTATGCCTAAATTTCCAAATTTTCACATTACGCAAAAAGTTTAGGCGGTTCACTTTAATTAAATTTTGAACATTAGCATACGCCGAGGCCTTCTCTGGGCGCGAAGCACAAGGTCGGCCATTTTGGATGATGTGCATTGCGGCAAGGAAATCGATGAATTTGATGCTGCTTTATAATCGTTAATCTAGGGAAAAATCTGTGTTATTATCTCTTTATAACATTACACGCGTAACATATACTATTTTGTGAACATATTAGATAATTGGTGAGTATCTGGAAGATAAAAATCTGAATAAATTCTATAGTTTAAGTGTATGAAGGCATCCACTGTAAACGGGAATTGTTCTCAAAATGAACAGTTTCTATGTTAAACCCAGCATAACATCATGTGTTACGCAAATTTATGCGCATTATACATGTTGTGTGCCCTAACGGTGGGAAAAATGGAAAACATGAGTTAATAAAATATAGGTAGAAGAAACAGAATTGGTAAAGCGGAGGCAGCGTCGTGTCCTATTTGCGCGTTGGCCCTGTGCATATAGGATGACATTACAACTTATGCTTCTTATGCACGCATCAAGAAAGTTGACGAGTTTGCTTTTTGAGTCTTGGGAATATGTTAAAAGTATATACTATTTTACTCTTGGCATAGTAAATTATACCTTAATACGTTTTATGATGTAATGTGTGATCGGGGATGTTCACTTGCTGTTGAACTATTTGACCGCCATTGGTTGTAGAGTGAGACGTTTTGTATACCGCTGAACTTTGCATTCGAGGAAGAAATAATTTGCCAATGATTTCTTGTGAAATAGTAATGTGTTTCAGTATATTTTATTTTTTATAAGTCCTTAAGAGCTAGAGGTTCTAATTAAAGACAAAAATCGAAACTTATTTGGGCAGTATTAACATCTTTTTCTGAAATTAAAACAGAGTTCAGTTTCTGTAATGTAAACCATCCTTGTACAACTAAGAGCTGTGAATCTTTCCTGCTGGCACCCTAAATTAATCGAGATCAAGGTGAGTAAAACGAATGAGATTAATTAGAAATTGCAGTGGGAAGAAATGTTAGCATTTGGAAATCCAGTAATCCACTTGCCTACTTCAGGAACTTCTTTTTTTGTAGTATAAAAATGGCATGAAGAGAGCAAAACATGCTATTTAGTCACTGCAGATGCACCTAAGCTCTGCCAATAAAAAATGTGTTGACATTCTCTGTGGTCAGTTCATGTTTTGACATATTGCAATCATTTTTCACTGCAGTACATGTTTAAATGGAAGTTAATTACTACACGGCAAAGCAAGGAGGCATACCAGAAAATATGCCAACAAGAGATGTTTACTTGAGCTTATTACGCATAAATGGCAAATCCAGTGTAGGTACACTGTTAAGATGCAATCATGGCTGTGTCACATTGGCGGGTGTGATATGACATTTAATACTGTGACAAGGAGAGAGAAGAGGGAATCAAACTGCTTTTGTGATTCCTCAATAGCTGTTGAATTGTCTGGGATTGTACTTATAGCACTTAATTGCTCCAGATTCATTGAATGAGTCAGTAGAACTATTGTTTATCTTTCATTTTTGAGGCATGTTTTGCATAGTGCATAGCATTCAGTAGCCGAGGGGGTTATTTTATATAATATAAACCAAAACTGAACGCATATCATTCAGTAGCTATGTTGAGGAGGGTATTTTATATAATCTAAACCAGAACTATGAATGTCCTTATTTATATTGTCATTCAGATTTATCTTTATTAAACTAACACAAGATTATATTATTAATTGCTATAAGAATATCTAAAATTACACATAATTTTGTATTAACATTATGATGCATTTGTGGTTTATATTACGGCAATCACCAATTTGTACAGGTTGATGACCTCAGAAAATTGGTTGTATTACCATATACTTCCTATAATTACAGAAATTATATAAAAGTCTTTAAAAAGTAAACTTCTTTCGACTTGAATTACTTTTTTCTCTGCAGCCTTTTGATGAATACCATCATCAAATTTAAGTTTTTCTAAGATAAGAATTACCTTATATTTTAAACAAAGATTTAGAAAACGAATATCTGCAAGAATGAATCTTTTTCTTTTGAAGTTTTAAATATAATTTAATTTCGGATTTAGTATCCATAAAATTTAAATTAAATGCATGTATGTTATTATAAGCGAAATTGTCCATATTAACCTAAAAGCGAAAGTAACAAGAACAAAATGCTTTAAATTAGAAACTAATAAATACGTAAAATATAAAGCTATTAACAGTGAAGCAAACAAATATATACAAAAATAATAATTTGTAACTTAAAACTTCACTTATAAGAAATGATAGTTCTTATAAAGTCTCCAGGATCGCGATTTAATGTATACTTATACACATCTTCAGCTGTTTGATTTGTATACGATAAAAGCAACAATGACATTGATGCATCCTTCTGTGACGGAACATTGCTGAGGACACATTTGAAATTAGACATTTGCTAATTGAGTAAATCACCTTTTTAGAAATTATTTCTGTTGTACAGATTGACCACACTAGAAAATTATATCCATGCACTTCCTATAGTTTCAATATTCATTTAATAACAAAATTGTAATAACTAGTTTAGTTGCTTTCTCTTTTATTTTTTCCGTTATTGAAATTGCAAAAGATAGGACTGTTTAGCCTCATTTTCATTCTTTGAAAAATATTACAATAAATAATTATGTGTATGCATATTTAATGTAATTATAATCACTAAGGTTATTTTGGATATTCTTTAGAAAATGTCCCATAAGAAATTTTGTGTATAGTGCAACTTAGGAGGCACGCACGAGGGCTGATGGGACCTGCTGAAGTGGTCACGCATTTGCTTACACGGTTATTGGTATATGCGTCTGTTACCAATCTTTGCACGAACACCCCAAGCATTTGCTTTGCAGATGTTCAAAACTTCATAGGTGCATGCACATGTGCCATTGTTAGCAAGGTAGCAGCTTAAGTGTAAAATCTGAAAATGAATATTCCACCAGAGCCCTGGCATTCAGTAAAAGTTTTTAGGTGGAAGTTACATCTGAATCCAATGGCTCGCTTTATAAGTATTATTGATCTTGCGCCTTTATGCGAAGAGGAAGAAAGGTGTAGTTTCTGTACGACAAAAGTCTGTTAAGAACGAGAATGTTGTGTTGAGAGTACGATGCCATCTTACATCCCATAACAAAACGGGGGCGGAAATTCTAGATATTTTCCTGCAGGAGAGGACATCCCGAGTCCATTTCGAAAGGTACGTGTTCGAAAACGAAATTGCCACCTGCGCAAGTGCTGCTTATTACGTACAGTTTTGCCAGTAAGCTGTTTTACGAGCAAACTTTTTTGCAGTGTTCTTGTGGAGAGAGCAATTTAAGCCATGCAACAATAGCTGACTGGTTCAACTAATGCCGAATAGTGTGGTTGTTGGATCAATGTTGGCATGTTGAAAGTTGTCTGCTATTGACGTTGGTACTTGCCACTTCAGCAGGTTCTGTCAGACCTCGTGTGTGCCTCCGATGTACTTAGACAAAATTTCTTAAGGGATGTATTATACAGAAAAGCCATTATTTTTTTATTATGCTCGCAAGTTGCATATAATATGTAATTGACTAACCTTTCATATCATGCACTCAGCTCCCAAATGCTCCAATTGTGTTTCATCGCTTACTGTACAGCAAGTTATTAATGTTTTGCTCTTCTAATCTAAAGATAAGCAACTACAGCACCTGTCATTGAAGGTGAACATGCCTCAATGCTCTTGTCATTTAGTACAGTATTTATTCATCTCATTCGTTACTTGAATGTAACAAACAATAATTCATGCAGGCCAGATAGAGTATGGGTGATACTGTGCATGCTGGGATGAAAGTGCCAATCTGAGGGAGGGAGTGAAATCAGTATTTGAAGTCATCTTAGCCCTGGTCTGGATCTGGGGTTTTAGCTACACATGTTTCAGCTATTTTCTGTCACGCTATATACATTTCTTGCCTATACTTTGCATCTTAGAGCCTTCAATCCTTTGGCTACACTTGTTAGTCCCTTGACTATACTTTGTGACTTAAGGCTTTTAGTCCCTTGGCTGCACTTTAGGCTTAGGAATGGTATTGTTCTCTAGTCTTATGTTGGCAGCGCCATGGCTGTGATGTAGCCATTAGCGTAAACAAAATGGATAAAATGGATATACCCAGTGTTTAAGCATTAGATTTTTGGAGTCCCAAGACTACTAGGTTAGAGTGAGATTTTGCACAGAAAATGCAAGAAGGTAAAATCTTACAGCCAGCTCTCTGTTGCCGTAGAAATGAAGCGGTGCTTCTACTTCCATAGAAGTTAGAAAAATTAAGTTTTGTATATGATGAAATCAAGGACACTATTAACCCATTGTACTGCGTCAATTTAGTTATATGTATGTGCTTTCTTTTTACCTGAGTTTGATAATTCAACAGTTATGAAGCTTATCTAGACGGCAAACTTCAGGTTTGAATTTAGAAATTTCAGCATTTGTGGCTTGCTGACATATTAAATATTTTTTGAGCCAGGAGTGAAATAGAAAACGAGTATCATAAGCACGTTAGTTCAAGGAGGATAATTTTGGGCATTTGCAGTAAAATTATGGTGGAGAAATCAAAACTAGACAGAAAGGTATTTCCAAGGATTTTGGACTCCTATACCAAATGTTCACTGTTCTAACATTTGTTTCTCGATTAGTGAGCAAAGTTATAAGTTGCACTTAACCTGAAAGACAAGATTGGTTAATGTTGGTATCAAAGCATCAAAGGCTGTATAATATTGGGCAGGCAACCATGACAAGTATAGTGAAAATACAACAAAGAGGATTATGTAAGCAGCATTTAGTTGGAGTTATATATGTATAACTGTCAGGTCACAGAGATTTAGCTTCATTTACAACAATCTTTTGTGGTTTTGCAGCTTAGAGCTCTCAACCCTGGGCTACGACTAATTTTTATTCCCATGTGGCAACCTCGTGTTCTTAATGGATTTCATTGTCTGCAGTTGGTGTGCATTAGTGAGATTGCACAGTGCTTGGATGCTTTGGCAACAACTTTATCTTAGCCTGTTTTTGAGCTGTTAAAATGAATTTTGCTTAGATAACTTCAAATCCGAGTAAAGAGGAAATGAAATGGCATACAAAGGCACTTGTATGGGTGATTTGCTTTATTTTGGTGACATTGTGTAAAATTATAATCTGCTGCTGTGAAATTGAAATGTAATATGTCACTGTTGCAAACATCTGCATGTGTAACATTGCAAGTTGCCCATGACATTGCTACTTCAAAACAATTATTTTGCCTTTACTTCACAATCCTGTATGTACAGCACCTGTACACATACATCCTTTTTAGAGCACTTTTTTTTATATGAAAAGGCATTGTGTTGCCACTGTTACGCTTGCATGGAGGCTAGTGCAGATCTTATGAAGGGAGTGATATCTGCTATGTTAATGAGATTTTGACTTAATCTTGTTCTCCTTCCTCACATATACACATAAACATAAATGCTGATGCAAAACATTGAGTTTTTCCCTTCAGTTCAGGATCATTGGAATGTTCTACATACAGCTGCTTTAGTACTTTACTTTTAAAATGGCATTCCACTGCAGTTTAAATCAATGGTAAATCACCTAAGCAGGTAGTTTTATTACATGTTGGCAGCTCTGCAATTGTGAATAAAAGTGTGGGAAGCAGGAAAGCGCCTCCTTGAGGAAAAGAAACCTGCAATGCCAAGTATGACAGTTATTTCTAGCTTTAAGTTGAAATAAATTTAACTGCTACAAGCACTACAGGTTGGGTTTTCAATTTGAACATAATATCCATGTTCTTGGCAGTCTTCATCAAACAATACTGAAGCTGAGCCTCCATATCATTGAATATATTGAGATCATTTTACCTTTCTAGAAATTTTAAACTTTGCAAGAAAATAATCTTGGCATTTCATACTAAAAGAGTTAACAGCAGCTAATTGTTCCAAGGCATATATATGTGTGTGTGCGTGCGCGCGTGCGCGTGTGTGTGCGCGTGTGTGCGCGCGTGTGTGTGTGTGTGTTTTTTTTTAACTAAGCTGCAATTGTAAAACATTTTGGTAAGTATTTATCTGGTGCATAGGTTTGCTTGCATGTGTGCATACAGTTTGTCCATCAGCTCATGATCCCTGGCGGGAATGCGATGTCAGTAAACAATTTTACCTGCACAGTGATATCTGGATCTAGAGACTTAGTTCTGATTGCTATGACGATGACAGTACCAACTTTAGAATGTGCATTCACGCCAGATTAAAGCAAAAAAGTTGCTAAGAATAGCGGAACTTGCATGTTATACTTCATGCAATATATTTACCTTACAAAAACCATACACTCACATTAAGCAATTGGAGCAACCAACTATTCTTCAGAGCCAGGTTTATTATCGCTGCATGAGTTGGAAGAGGAGGAAGAATCACTGCTGTGAACCTTCAAATATTCTGCTGCTAGACAAGATGTGTGTGTGTGTGTGTGTTCTTGCATTATCTTGATGAAGAGCGATCCTACAGTTCTTATTTAAGTTTGATTTATGAGTCACTATGTTTCCACTCAAACTTCACTTACTTGTATAATTGAAACGTTTTCAAGATCATTCGATCTCATCCTCAGCTGTTTGGTGACTAAATGAACCTTCCTCTTCTTCCACTACTACGGAGCTCCGATCACTCTGCCATCTGGTGTTAAGGGCACTAAGTTTTTAATACTTCATTTAATGCCGGGATTTCAAAATTTATAACTTTATCACGGTTTTTGTTTATGAATATTTTTTCCCAAATATCCAATTCTATGGGTGTACTTAAAGATTTTAACAGTTTAATGTTGTGGCCAATGTGGTTTTTTGTCCAAAAATGGTGTGAAACTGCAGATTTTTCTGTTTGTTTCAACTTAATGTTCCTCTGGTGTTCTTTTTGCCTGGTTAACAAGTTTCTCTTAGTTTTTCCTATGTAGCTTTTTTCACAGGTTTCACAATTAATCTGATAAATTCCTGATTTCAAATTGTTGGGGATTGTATTTTTCAGTGGTTTATTTAGCAGGTTCCTCAGACTGAATTTGTTTTGGGGTGCTAGTTTTATGTTTAGTCTTGAAGATTCGTTCAAATTTTCTAAAAGCCCATGCCCATGGATGGTAGGTGAATTTTCTATATTGCCAATTTGTGTTTTTAAGTGGTGTGAGAGTGGTATTTTTTGATATTATCTTCAGTTTTTCTTTTCTCTTCATCATGTTCCTTATGATGGCTGGGTTGAATCCATTTAATACCGCTATGTCTTTTATGTGTTGTTATTCTTTCAAAAATTCATCCTTACTCAGTGGGATGTTGTATAGCCGGTGAATTAGACTTCTAAAGGCAGCTAGTTGATGTGAAACTGGGTTGTATTCATTTTTCTTTATGTAATTATCTGTGTGTGGGCTTCCTGTATATTCCAAAATCTACACCATGACGATTTCTAGTTATCTTGAGGTCCAAAAAGGGTAGGGTGTTGTCTCTTTCTACTTCCATAGTAAATTGGATGTGATTATCTTGCAGGTTTAGTAATTTTAGAGAATCTTCTCTAAGTTTTTCCGGAATGATAGCAAAAACATCATCAACATCTCTCTGCCAAAATTTATAAATCTGTGGGAAGGCCTTTACTATGTGTTTCAAAATAGCTCATGTATAGGTCTGCTAAAATAGGTGAAAGTGGGCTCCCCATAGCTAATCCTTTTGATTGTCTGTAGAATTTTTGGTTAAACATGAAGTAATTATTCCTTATGCATAGATCTGTAAGATTGATAATGTCATCTATTTCTCTGGGGTCCGTTGTAGTCTGGGTTAGCCATTTTTTGAGGAATGTAGGTATTTTTTTCTACTGGAATGCTTGTAAAAAGTGCCTTAACGATTTTATCGCTGACATAGAAATAGCCACACATAACCTAAAAAATGAAAACTTAACCAAAGCCAAAATTGAATGTCTGGATATAATAAAGCAGTTATCCCCAATATACAATAAAACTTACAACAAAACAATAAGAAATTTAAATAGGAAGCCTGTGGTATACCTAAAAGCAGACAAAGGTAATTCTCTAGTAATTATGGAGACAGAAGACTATATTCAGAGAGTAAACCTTATGTTAGACAGTCCAGAATATGAAATAATTCCAAAAAATCCATTATCCAAAAGTGTCACTTCTGTTAATAAAGCTTTATCAATTACAAAAACATTAAGTACATCTGAAAAATACAACTTAAAATCTTCCAACCCCACACTACCAAGGTTGTACTGTCTGCCAAAAATCCACAAACAAGACAACAGCATGAGACCCATCATCAATGGCATCAATTCACCTACATACCACATTGCAAAGCGGTTAGTAAGAAAATTAAAATCATATGACAAATTTCAAAGTTTGGGAATAAAAAACTCCTTAGAATTGATAAATCACCTACAGAAGTACAACATCCCGGAAAATCACATACTAGTTTCTTTTGACGTTAAGGCACTTTTTACAAGCATTCCAGTAGAAAAAATACCTACATTCCTCAAAAAATGGCTAACCCAGACTACAACGGACCCCAGAGAAATAGATGACATTATCAATCTTACAGATCTATGCATAAGGAATAATTACTTCATGTTTAACCAAAAATTCTACAGACAATCAAAAGGATTAGCTATGGGGAGCTCACTTTCACCTATTTTAGCAGACCTATACATGAGCTATTTTGAAACACATAGTAAAGGCCTTCCCACAGATTTATAAATTTTGGCAGAGAGATGTTGATGATGTTTTTGCTATCATTCCGGAAAAACTTAGAGAAGATTCTCTAAAATTACTAAACCTGCAAGATAATCACATCCAATTTACTATGGAAGTAGAAAGAGACAACACCCTACCCTTTTTGGACCTCAAGATAACTAGAAATCGTCATGGTGTAGATTTTGGAATATACAGGAAGCCCACACACAGATAATTACATAAAGAAAAATGAATACAACCCAGTTTCACATCAACTAGCTGCCTTTAGAAGTCTAATTCACCGGCTATTCAACATCCCACTGAGTAAGGATGAATTTTTGAAAGAACAACAACACATAAAAGACATAGCGGTATTAAATGGATTCAACCCAGCCATCATAAGGAACATGATGAAGAGAAAAGAAAAACTGAGGATAATATCAAAAAATACCACTCTCACACCACTTAAAAACACAAATTGGCAATATAGAAAATTCACCTACCATCCATGGGCATGGGCTTTTAGAAAATTTGAACGAATCTTCAAGACTAAACATAAAACTAGCACCCCAAAACAAATTCAGTCTGAGGAACCTGCTAAATAAACCACTGAAAAGTACAATCCCCAACAATTTGAAATCAGGAATTTATCAGATTAATTGTGAAACCTGTGAAAAAAGCTACATAGGAAAAACTAAGAGAAACTTGTTAACCAGGCAAAAAGAACACCAGAGGAACATTAAGTTGAAACAAACAGAAAAATCTGCAGTTTCACACCATTTTTGGACAGAAAACCACATTTCCCACAACATTAAACTGTTAAAATCTTTAAGTACACCCATAGAATTGGATATTTGGGAAAAAATATTCATAAACAAAAACCATTATAAATAATTAAATGAAGTATTAAAACTTAGTGCCCCTAACACCAGATGGCAGAGTGATCGGAGCTCCGTAGTAGTGGAAGAAGAGGAAGGTTCATTTAAGTCACCAAACAGCTGAGGATGAGATCAAATGATCTTGAAAACGTTTCAATTATACAACAAGTAAGTGAAGTTTGAGTGTAAACATAGTGACTCATAAATCAAACTTAAGTATGAAGAATACTTCACTGTTAATAATGCTTCTGCTTTTAATATTTTTACCTACAGTTCTTGTTGGTTTTCCTTACTTTACCGAAGACTTCTGGCAAACAAATGGTTGTGTACCATTTGGTATTGACCGTGTTACCTTCCTGGCCACATGGCCAGTTTGGCTGAAAAAGCAGATGATCATTTGCTTCGAAGTGCAGCACAAACAACTTTTGTTGGATTTGCTTCATCTTGAAACACCCATACAGTCGATTACTGTTACATTCCAGCTCTTATGCATAGATCCATGATTCGTCACCTGTTAACAATCTTTATATATCTTTTGAGGCACCGTCATTGTATTGAGCATTTTTGTATACCAATTGACACAAGCATGTTTTTAAGATTGTGCCAAATTATGCGGGATCCAACGAGAGCAAACTTTTTTCACAGCTAAATAATCGTGCAGTAATACATATATACTGTTGCAACTAATGTGTAGGGTTGACTCGATCTCACAATGGGTCGCATGATCTTGCATTATTAGTTTTCACACAACTGATTTTGGACGACCTTCATGAACTTCATCATTGAGCGAACAGCAGCCACAATTAAATTCCTTATACCAGCATTTCACAGTGGCAAAGGATGGAGCTTTGTCGTGAAATGTGGAAGTTAATTGTTTCTATGCACTCTTGTCTTGATAATCCATATAGAAAGTCATAATAAATCTTTGCACAAACATTTTCACGAGTTAATTCCTTGTTTTTGTTGAGACACAATTTTCAAATTAATGTAAACAAACAAATGATGCTCTTTTGAGAAGATATCTGAAGTAGATAATGGTCATCAATGTCAAACTTTCCATTGGAAATGTCAAATGACACCTACAATATTCATGGTTGCCAAGGCTTAAAATATAAATAGTGCCCCTCATATATTATGCAGTTTCTGTAAGGATAAGTCACCTGTTATATTTCTTTAACTGTGGGTTTCACTTTTGCCCAAGCTAGTTCTATAGGATTTAGATTACATTTATGGCAGCAAGCCAAACAAAAATCCAGCCAGTCTGTTTCGGTCACAAATGATATACCTTCAAGCATTAAATCATGCAATTTCTGTAAGGATGTCTCACTTTCTCTAATTGTTCGTTGCGCTTTGGCCCAAGCTAGTTCTATGGGATTTAGATCACATATGTATGGTGGCAAGTGAACGACAGCGTGGCTCACGAAACCAGAAATGCAACAACTTTGAAAACTTTCTCTTTGGGTTAGTTTGTTTCATTCAACATATAGAGATCAGTTTTGTACATGGGACTGTCACATTGAACCCCTTTGTTCTGCAACCACACTATCATAGCAGATTTCACAGCACTTCTAATCTCTGTTTCATAAATCCTTGCCCCGCTGATATGTGTCACTCCGCGTGCAACTACCTTCCCCCTCATCCTAATTGGCTAATGCTTTTGCGCCATAGGCCATAGGCGGTGCCTTCCTTTCACATTGAAACCTGCAGTAAACGTCATAATAATTGGCAGGAAGATAGATAAAATCATACAAATAAGAATATGAAGGCATGCAAAAATAATGAAGTTTATAATGAAACTGAGCAATGAAACTGAAACAAGTTTATAATGAAAGGCCTTCTGCCTTTTTCCCTGGATTTTTTTAAACCAGCACACATACCTTGCAAAAACACTTGTCTTTCAGTCTTAAAAGTCGTGTCACGCCATACTTGTGTGTTCTTCATTCACCCAAGTCTCGTCAAAGTAGTATAAAATGCGACTTGTATCTCGATACAGTCTGGTTGTCCTTAAATAACGTCTTCGCCACACAGCAATTTCGCCCCTGGAGTGGTAAGTTTTCCTGTTGTCTCAATTTCATGTCGCGATGTTCCTGCGCATCTAACTTACCTGTAAGCTCAGGGCACAGCTGTTCGACTTCTCTCACTGACAGAAGTATTCTTCTCTGTGAGTGCATTAAACACATGCAACACAATTATTTTTTCGCCGCTTTGTAAAGGTTTTCCCTTGCAATGCTTCAGCAAAAAACTGGTGCTAGACTCTGCCATTATACATATAATAAGTACATGCACAATAAACTCAATAAAATAATTTAGCTCTAGCACTTGGCAAAGCACACCGTCGAATGGCTTTATATGACTAATCCAGTTCATAACAAGGTCAGTGATAAGTCATATAAGCAAGTATGTCATCACTACCGCTAAATCAGGTGCTATCATGCCATGTGCTTGAGAGTAAAGGAGCCTCCTATTTTCTTCGTTTAAGAATTAACATGCATTTCAGATCTGTTGCGTAATATAATCAACTCTTTTGCGTAATATATTTAATTAAAACCGTTACGAAAATATAAATTTGACAATTCTCTTCCAACAGATAGACATATAACCATGTTAAATAATAAACTAATTTGTACCGCACAACAGTCTGCACGACAACAGCAGCCAATGAGATGTGATAAGGTCACGTGACCATTAAGAGATATGGTGCAAGCTTATGTGAAACAAGGATTAGGCAGATTATCCACGTCTGCACTGTAATAAGGAACTTGCCTAACACCACAAGAGAAGGGGGGCAAATTGGATCCTTTTTCAAAGTTCATATGGTTCATTTGTGCATAGTAATCGCCTGTAGTTGTGACTTTGTAAACAAGACAGTTTTCCAGGAACCTATTTATGCTACCTGCATGAACTATTATCAACCTATTTTATGCATTCGTTTTTCCATAGATGCCAAATTCCTCCTCGCTTTGCCACCACTTGCCCAAAGTGATGTTAATATCTACATCAATATAGAAAATACTTTTTCTATTTTCTCGCATATGTTTTATTTTGAGCAAGTAATCATGCTGCGAGGGCATTCTGTAAGTACCTTTCTTTTACTCTAAGTCCCAGCTCTGAAATTAATTTCCAAAGTGAACTTCATCCCCATGGACATTTTATCTTCTCTTGAACAATAGTTAGCAATTTATTTAGAGTAGGACCAACTTTTTCAACAATGTGAAAGTCATGTGTATGGTGGAATTAAAATTACTTTTAGGATTCTGACATGCCGAGAAGCACGTGCTTTCATGATGATGCTGCTTATGAACACTTTGGCACATGCAATGTTTAGACAGAAGAAAGCTCTAAAACTACCTAATTTAAATTCTTGATATTGTTATTTCTAACAAATGCGAAGTTTTGAACGATACTCTGTTAAGGCAATGTATAGATGATACTGAGACAATGCTGAAAATGTTCAGTACTGTTTAAATTTGTTTTTCATAATGCATCTGTATTGGAGTGTTTCTTAGGATGCCGGAATTAGGAACAAGCAAGAGAAGCCTAATATACGGTTGACCATTTTTCTGAACACCCAAATAATAGTTTTTAAAATGTCTACATTCTCTGTATGCCACATTATATTAGCAAGTACAAAACAGAAAGGCTTTTCAAAACTAAGAATTCAGAACGTGCATTTTAACTTGAAGTGTACTTAATGTAGGCATAATATACAAGTTACAGTTCTGAAAGCTTAGGATGTTCAGCTGTGCATTGCCTTAAGATAGCTTAACTGATTCTATAATTTACGTTTATGCTGGCAGGGGGACGGCACCCAGGGAAAAATAGCTATCGGACTCCTCACAGCTTGAACTGGAACTCAAACTGGATATTACCATCTCCTCCAGTCTTCCACTATTTCATCCTTACGTCACTGTTCTTCTGTCAATGCCTTTACCGAAGAAACGTCACTCCAGTTCTGAGCTGTGACAGCTTCTATACCTTCCCTTGTAAGCCGCACCACTTCAGTGACAGTGAACTTATTTCTAGCCACATAACCCTTCACTTGAGCCTATATATTTTCTATAGAATTCAAATGAGCATAATATGTGGGCAGTTTAATTATAAGGTGCCCGTTCCGTGATCTTGTCTATGATGTACACAGGATTTCTTGGTTTGTACAACCTTAAGAGTTCCATTAGCTCAGCTTTTCTCATGGCTTCTGTCACTGTGACATCACTATATTTTGAAAGTATGTTTCTTTCCAACCATAACATAATCTCACCTCATCTGGTTTGCATTATTGGAGGCTTATCCAACATTGTCGAATGATATGGCACGTTATCATGACAATTGTCGAATTTGGCGGGATGTTTGGCATAAGGGAGTTTTTGAACCACTTTTGAAATGTTCGTGTTCATTTTCTTGTAGTCAACTGTCTTTTTGGAGTGAAACATTAGCAAGCAGTTCGGAACCAAACCTTGAGAGGTTCCCACATGGAAGATAATGACCCTTCCTAACTTACCAGTGCTTTCATTGTGCCCTCTGCAGTTCCATCTGTCCAGTCCTTTATAGTATGACCAGCATTTACCCATGTTTCATCAAGCCATATAACTGAAATCAGTTTTTTTCATTTCCCTGAGATCGACATTACCAAGCTTCAATGTTGATTCTATCCATCAGCACGGCATGGGTATTAAAGACCTGATACTCGAAGTCCATATTTTGTATTATCGTTTGAAGGGAAGACCAACTTTCTTCAAATAAATTTTCTTCTTTTAGCGTGACAAGAAGCTTTTTTATAGTTGGATGTTCTTTGCATATGTAATAGTGGTAAACATATCAACGAATTGCTTCTAGCTGGAATAACGATTATCTAGAACTACCAACATAGTTACCATCATTTTCTGTGATTACTTTGAAATGCTGCATTGTAATTAGTTCAGGAAGTATAGCAGAACATTTTGCATTTCTTAAGGCAAGTTCACAAAATTGAAAAGCAAAGTGACATAGATAAGTTTGGTTAACAGTACCAGAAATTGGAATGGCTATTGATGCCAACATGGAAATTTTGCTTTTGTCATTTAGATACTATATGTTTGTGATTGACAAGTTAAAATTTGATTCACATGAGGTGGCAGTCCAATGCTCAGTGAAAAAGTGGAGAATAGTGTGGTGAGGGAAACATGGAGATGTGTGCTAGCTCTCTTATCTCACTGAAAGCTGAGTGAAAACTCTTATGTTAAGGCTGGTTTCATGCACGAGTGCTATTGCAGTCCGTGATTTATTTTAGTTATCTTAAGTGGCCGCTTCATCTCTTATTGGTTCTTTTGTTTAAAACTTATTTTCATTCTTCCTATTTGAAAAATGTGTAGAAGAATCATCGCTGTCCTCTCCCAAGTGAATTACTATTTCCTGTCCTGCATCCAGTAATCTTTCTTTCTGATGTATTCTGCTTCAATTTTCTTCACATGCTTGCACCTTTCTTGCCAAATCTATGCTGAAATGTTGGCAAATTTATCAGCAGCTAGCTGAATTATTTTCTTTGTTCTGGACGTAACATTTCTGTCAGCCACCTAGTGATCTTTTGGGCCTTTTTTCCTAGGGTGTGGTAAAAAGTAGAAGCACTGGAATGCAGGTTCTTGGTCTCAATTATTCGTCTAACACTTCTTTCCAACAGACTTACAGCTTACACTTTTCCTAACGTTTTTTAATATAGATCACACCCACTCTGCATATTTTGCCATGAAGTTATATATTGCTCACCACATTCACAAGTTTGTGAATGTAGCGCCTTTCCATTCACTTTGCTCACCATTAGTGTTATTGTCAGATATTCATGAAACAGGTGTGAAAAAATAATTAAATGTTTTTACTAGTGCAGATCACACACATACAATATAATATTCATTCACTTGAATTTTATAAAGCATGGTAACAAGCCTAAAGCAACTCCAATGTTTGTTTTTATCAACCTCTTGATATGTTACCATGTGTGCCTTGCAATCAGAACTGACGTTTCCTCCCCTAACAATTCTGATGAACACATCCAATTTTCTACATATATCTGGAGAACTGCCATCTCACCAGAATCTAAATGTTTTCAGCTAATTGAATTCTGCCACATAATGAAGATAAACTTGAATGTAATAAACATTTTCTAAAAGCTACACCATTAGGATTCCTCTTGCAAATGTGTAGTATATAATAAATAGCATGCTTTAAAGTTCATGTTCTGTATGGTGCTAAGTCCCAAAATCAACAAGACAACACATTAATCCTTAAATTAATAACAGCTAAGTACATTTTGATTCAGGTGAGGTAACAGCTCTAGAAATATGCGCAGAAAATTGGACGATTTCATTTCTGATGTTTAGGGGAAGAAACGTCAGTTCTGATTGCGAAATGCACATGGTAACATATCGGGAACATAAACATTGAAGATCTTTAGGTTCCTCCTGTATTATAAAATTACAGTGGATGAACTTAGTTTTATTAATTGCGTGTTTGTGTTTGATCTTCTCTTGTAAAAACATTTATTTCTTTATTTTCATATTTTATTCATAAACATTTGAAAATATCACTGGTGAGACTGAAAAGAAAGATGATACATTCACAGATACATGAATTGAAGCTATGTGTATAATTTCATGGCAAAGTATGCACAAAATGGTGCAGTCTATGTTAAAAACCTTGGGGAAAGTATAGCTGAGGCTACAGGTGTGTCGAAAAGAAGTGTTAGATGAATAATTAGGGAGATCAAGAATGTGCCTTACAGTTCCACTTTTTCTACTCCCCACAAGAAAGGCCTAAAATATTGCCTTAGTTTCAAAGAGGCAGTAGTTTGCCAAATTATCAATGAATTATACAAACCAAGAAGAAGACCTACTTTAAGGAAGGTGTGTGTTTTAAGTTAAAATATCCAGAAGAGATGTAATGATAGACTGGGTTAGGCAAAACCTTCCAGTTGATTAGTTCCATGCTATTAACTTCTCAACTGTTCTCAATCCGATATTTATTATTCCTTTGAAACCCCTCACATACCACCTACAATCTCCATCAATACAATCATAATACTTTACATCGACTCCTTACCATTCTCAACTGATCCTTATTGAAATTTTTTTGGCCACCGAAAAAAAAAAAAAAGTTAGCTGGTAGAAATGTTACGTTCAGGATGGACTTAATTCAGCTAGATTGGAAAGAATGATGTAGGCACATGAAGAAAATCGAAGCAGAATATATGCAGAAAGAAGGATTATTAGATGCAGGGCAGGAAATAGTAATTCACTTGGAAGAGGATGGCTGTTTTTTCCTCAAGTGGGAAGGATGAAGCCCAGTTTGAAGCATAGGAACCAATAAGTGATGAAGCGGTTCACGTCGTGGACTGCAATAGAACATAATACATGAAACCAGCCTCAAGGTAAGAGTGCAAGCAGATCCCAGCTTGCAGTGAGATAAGAGAGCTAACATCTTCCCCCACCTCACTACTTCCTACCCCTTCACTACGCTTCAGACTGCCACCTCATGTGAATCAAACTACTACGTGGCATTGCAAGGAAGCATACTAGAAAAAATGGGAACAGAAGTTTACGTGAGCTTATTGCATATACATGGTGAGTCCAGCATATGATGCAATCATGTATCTCAATGTATCTCTTCAGGTGCAATAACGTCTTCTGGACAGCAAAGTGGTATACATCGGCAAGTACAAGGAATCATATATGACGTGATTGAATATTGTGACAAGGAGAAAGAAGAAGGAATCAAAATCCATTTGTGGTTTTTCAGCATATACTATTGATGACTTGTCTTCCTGTAGTTGCAGTAGTCATTTAGTAACAAAGTGTAGTTGCTAATTCTTTCTTTTCAGTTTTCCGTTTATGAAAATTGCTGAAGATGGGCTATTTAGCCTCATTTTCACTGCCTAAAAAAATATTACAATTAATAATTACATGGACACATACTTAATGTATTTATAATCAAGGTTATGTTTATTTAGTACCCATTTTTCATGTAATAATTAACAGGTTAAACTTCATGTTAGACACACACACACCTTGCAAATGCTCCATTTGTGTTTCGTCTCTTACTGTACGCCAAGTTACTAATATTTTATTCTTCTAATCAACAAGATAAACGAATGCAGCACTGGTCGCCGAATGTCAATACACCTCAGTTTAGTCATGTATACACCAGAATATACTAAACTTATGACTCCTCATACCTGTGCATAATAATGTGAATTACAGTCACTAAAGTTTCAAATACTATGTTTCCACCATAACATGGCAGCGAGCACACTTACAACACATGCATCCCAGCCGAGACAACAGGGGAACATTCCTGCCACTATTCACATGCTGCCAACATTTGCTCACCAAGTAGCACCAGCATGCGTGCTGTGGGCCCCAAGCCACAAAGGTGAACAGGATATTGAGGGACCTAAGCTGCAAAGCATAGCCAAAACATCAGTGTAGGTAAACTCCAATGGCAGGTTCATTTTATGAGTTTTAAAAGCTCTGGTTGGCATATGTTTACCTAGTTGCTTCATAATATGATGCTTGCTTCACCTATATAAGCAACATTTCTGAGTTGTGAGGGTGAATGTACCCTACAATTTTGTCCAGGAAACATCTACACTTATTAAAAACCTTTCTTCATAAGGAAAGTTACATAGATGTCATAAGTTCTCAAATTAGTACATTTCTAGGTTATTCCGACTTTGTAACATAAACAGAAACCAAAATCTATTGTAAATTTGATTTGTTTTGTATGTTTACGATTATGGAGAGCTCTAATGGCAGTTTTAATTCATGGTTACCCTCAATTTAAACTACAAAGACAACCATTTACAATATGAATTGAACATTTGCTTGCTGAATGGGGACTGCCCATTTCTGTTTATGGGATCCTGTAAGCTTTCTGTTAATTATGAAAACTCACATGTATTTTAGCTTTGTCATTCCTGTTTCCATATAACTGAAAGCTTTCTGAGCTGTTCAAGCGTGAAATTTGTCAGCATCCTTTCATTCATAAAAGCAGCTTGAAAACTCACATGCTGGTACATGAAAGGAAAAAACCACACAAATGTGAACTTTGTGAAAAAAAGATTGCAAATTTACAATGGCAGGGTTTATAGACTGGCTAATAACTTGTAATGGGGGCATTGATGTAATTGCACCATAGATTGACATATAAGTGGATAAAAGGTTCTTGATTATTTTTCAGAAGTTGCTAGTAAAATTAACAAACTCTGGAGTTCTCGATACATATGTTTGCCAGGCCAACAGACTTTTAAACTTGAAAATGGCTGGGTTGCTCCTCTACTTTTAATTAAGGACTGTCCTAAATTGGGAGTCAGATTGTAGTTCACAGTTGCATACTGGAAATGTGACAAAGAAGCCCATGGCTGTTTGCTGTTCTGTGCCTGTCAATGAATTGTTTATCTTATGCCACTAGATTATTATTTTTTTGTAATTTACATTCTCCAACGTTAAGTCATATCGGACAATGAATGGAATGTGTGAAATGATGCTCAAATGAACCCGGGGTCCATAGAGCCTAGAGTAACCCGACATTCGCCTTTCAGGATAAGGGAAACCCCCGGAAAAACCTTATCCAGGTAACTCACCCTGACCGAGGTTCGAACTTAGGACCTCTTGAACGTGAGGCAATCATGCTACCACCATGCTACCAAGGCGGGCTATGCCACTAGATGCTACTAATTCTGCACAACCATGTAGTTCACAGTTGCATACTGGAAATGTGACAAAGAAGCCCATGGCTGTTTGCTGTTCTGTATCTGTCAGTGAACTGTTTATCTTATGCCACTAGATGCTACTAATTCTGCACAACCATGATTTTAAAACCAACCAATATTTTGAAAAGAAAAAGTTGTTACTCTGTTATGTTACAAAGTTGAATCAAGTTGAAATACAGATATTGAATAATGGATCTGAACAGAAGAAATCTGTGGGGGGAGGGATAAATTATGTTGAACGAATTCTGGCATAGAACATCTCAAGAGTATTTGTGTAATAAGTAGGGCCCGGATCTATATGCACTAAAAACATCAAATATATGCATGCAAAATATGCATTAAAAATATATAGATGTGTTCAGGACTCGTGACCTCCACTGGATGAGGTGTGGGGGAGAGGAGAGCCGTTGTCCGGCTATGCAGCGAGTGAGCAATACAGTCAACATTCAGCCATTACATGCAGAAAGTCATTGGATGTTGTGTTAACCAGCACCTCCTGCCAATCGCCATTAAATTTTGCATCTACCATAGTAGTTACTCTTCAGAACATTCATCTGGCAAATACTTTCTGATTCCACTTAAATACTTGTTGATATCTTGAATCTTCTTTAGTCTTGGGTTTGAGTCCAACACCGCACTGAGTTTATTTTTAATTTTATTCCCAATTTCACCAGGGATGGCATTTAAAGAAGAAATTGTTTTGTCAGTCAATTGAAGAGACTTCTGTATAGGTGCACCGCGAGTTTCTGGACCCTTAATATCCTTTGAAAGAGAAGAATAATGTGTATGAATAAAATTTATATCTTGATATGCAGTTTCACATTCAAATGCACCCTTTGATTCAAGAAAACATGCAGTACGAGTAACATCAATATTTGTGATTACAGCTTTTACTTGATTGAAATTCTCTCGGTAGAATGACACTGACACCCATCCTGTGAGAACTGGTTCCAGCGGAAGAGGCACCTCAGGCAGACGTTCTTTGTACAACTGTACACGAACAGGCGCTTTTAAACGCACCTTTTCCCCGCTTTATATTAATTTGCTAGTTGGAAAGCGAGTGTGTATCTCTTCTGCAATATGATGTAGCCCATGGGCTAAACATGTGAGATGGATAAGATTAGGAAACAATACTCGGAAGAGACTGGCCAGCTTTTAGCATGTATGAAGTTGCATCTGTGACTAAGACATGCACCTTGTAACAGTTGCTCTCTGATTCCGTAGACCACAGAAGATGCAAGGGATTGTCTACAAACCTTACAGTTGTGCTGTGGTTGGTTTTTTCTAATACTTTGCATGCAAGTAAATTAGGGTTTGCCGGGTTCTTCTGGATATAATTTTCCCACTAGGAAGTTCGCCATGTATTAGCTACACGAATTAGTTTAATCTACCGATATCCAGACGCTGTTCCCTCCTATGTTAGACAGTATTGAATCCAGGACAGAAGCATATAGCAAAGGTAAGTAAGTTTTTCTAAGGATGGATTTGTCCGGTATCTTTTGTCCAGCACAATATTTCTGTAGATGAAGATTAATTTATGCAATGGAATGTTGGATTCCAAGGCTTTATACAGAAGTCAACATAAAATACATTACTTTCTGACTGTGGTCTCACTTGAGTCAGAAGTAACTGTTGCAAGTTCTTGCCCTTTTCTTTTTATCTGAGATGTGGCCACTATTTTTTAATGCTGCTCAAGTTGAAATTTTTTAACCCTTCTCAAATGCTTGACAAAACACATCACCATCACTTGAATAGTCACTATTGCCTGAAATCCACTGTTTAAATAAGAAGGATCTGCTGCTCTCATCTTTAGGCATTTATACAAAGTACCACACTATGAATAAATTAACAGACTACCATATGTGTCCTACCGACAAAATTTTAGAGGCTACTAGAATGTAAGAAATCCTTTTCATGGAAAGGATCTGCAGCGCCTAACTACCTGCATGTATTGTCAGGCTGAAAGAATGGTCCTGTTACCACTTGGCTTAAAAATAGCAATGTTATTGTGGTACCAAGGGGTGTCCAACATATAGATTCATGAAATTGTTCCATTTATTCAGAAATATGCGGTAACCAATCTTAAGGCAAATAAATGCCCAATTATGCATACATCCTTTAAATTTCAAGTATGAAAAGAAAATGCCTGCTTGGACTGGACATAATCTGGTTTAAAGAGCGAGTTTCTTTATAAAATATTTTTGAGAAACAGAAAACCTTGTGTACACTTTCCACTATTCTCCTGGTGCCAAACATGATTGTCAACTCGAGTGTGTGTGCAAAGTCACAGTGGAATATAATTGTGATGTCTAGTGTCTTGAATACAATAGCATGCTTTAGTGCTGAAAGTATTCTCTACACACAAATTCATACATTAATACTAGGAAATAAATGGCAAAGTACTGTAATGTATGATTGTACATACTGGTTTTAAACCTTAACACTTAAAATCATAATTGGTGCTGAAAAGCCACACTGCAAGATGTTATCCACATTTTACTGGAAGGAATCAAAAATATTTTACAAGGGTAACAATTACCAATGTACCACATAAAGATATGTAATACTTATGAAATACTGCACATAAATACTAAGCAATAGAATGCTTATTTTGCAATACAAATGTATACAAGTTCTGATAAGATTGCAAAAATACTTAACAAAATGGTTCACATCAATAGTAAAAAATTAAAATATCAATATTTTCAATGTTTTCTATTCTGACAACTATCAGAATGCTGACACCTCTTATTTTTAATTAAATGTTTTATGCTTTGTTAGATAATATTGCTAACAAGATGCAATATAGAGAACAGATTAACATATACTGCCAAATTGTTCTACTTTGGTTCATGACCAAAAGTAGCTGTTCACATCTGTGTTTGTGGAACAAACGCGGATGTTATGCATCAAGGATATGTGTCCATGTTAGGAACATATGACATGCTTGTACATAGAGTACTGGCAATTGAGAATCCTTACTGCACCTCCAATACTCAATACAGTTGCAACAATGCCAGAGATAAAGTGGAAAACAGAGGTGTGTGTAAAGGAGGGTGGAATCTGCTGCCTCCTTTAACACAATATTGAAATAAAGATTGAAAAGGATACAGTGCTGGGATAATTTGAGGTTATATGGAACACATGACAAGTTGCTATTTAATTCAGATTGCAGTCTTGAGACAAAATAATGTGTCAAGTCAAAAAGGCAGCTCAATTCAGAAAATATTGGAAGCATTCATTAGCACTGCATACAGAATACATAATTTAATGCCATCTGGCATTCATTTCAAAGCTGTGTAGTAAATATGCCTTTCAGTTCAGTTATATGCATCGTAGCCAAGCAGTGAAATGCATGTATCTTATAGTTGTAACAACATAAACATGAAGCTACAAGATCTCTTCTTACAGTAGGAATGTTACTTTTGTCTAAAGCGCAGGGACATTAGAAATCTTGAATTACTAGAGGAGGATGAGGTTATTCAGGGAAAGATTGTTCATTGTGGACCTAATTCAGGTCAATAAATCCTTAACTCAGCAGGATTCGCACTTCTAGAAGAGGTAGGCATTATTCCCTCCCAGGATGTGTGTATAATTAGAAATAATTACTTCCCTGGATCGAACTCTACAGCCTTATATTGTTTGATAGTATCAGGGCTCTTCGTTCAACTGGCAGGTAAGAAGCAGTCGTAATGACAATTGCATTGTGTTGCCTCACATTTGCAAAAGAGAATGTCAACCAATCATAAGTGAAATTGGGTTATATTTACAGACAAGTTGAAATTTTCATTTTTAAAGGGGTAATGTATCTGTGTCGTGTTGAAGTTTGATGTAAGTTAGTCTAGGTGTGTTGTAGGAACTTGATAGTGCATTAAATAGGCAGCAGTTTATAGATATTGAAAACATCATGGTTCTTCTGTAAGGATTAGTACTCTGATGGAATGATGAAATTCCACCCTGTCCACACAAAGCAAGCTGATTCTTGCAAAAACAAAATATGACAATGATTGTCTCCTTGCTCAACAGATATGAAGCCTATTGAAAATATTTGGGCAGAGGTGAAGAAAGCCTAGGCATTTGACAAACATGAATGAGGTGTAATAGAGATTTTACACACAGCGTATTAATTTATATTTTTACTTTTTCATTTAAGAATATATTTACTTTCATATTCAGTTAGAAATCAATATTGTTTTATTTATTTTGTAATGTACATGCATTTCTTCCATCATTCACAAAATCAACAATGTATTACTACCTGCCAAGAGTACAAATGAATCTATCAGTATGTTTATGCTGGAACATTTGGGCGGAGGTTACAAAGTGTGTTGTGTGGTATTGATGGTGATTGGCTGCCAGACTTGCACAGCTAGTGATGTTTGTCATTGAGCTACCTTAAGGGTAAAGGTTATTGTACATGTTTATCAAAATTTGTTGATCCTTTCAAAAGATAATTGCAGGAAGCCAGTCACGAGTAATTTATTTGTAATTGTGGAGGAAAACAGAATGCTAATTTCATAGCTTCTCTAATTTTAATATACCCCATCATGATGCAAATGATGGTTCGCGAAACATGTCCTCAAATTATGTACATAAGTGAAGCTGATGTGTAATAAATATGACTCATCTATAATTTAGTAATTATTTTGCTTCACTGTGGTGTTCCAATACAGTTAAATTTTGATATATCCCATCTTATTTATGCAGCGCTTTAATTTTCCCAGTCAAATTAAGCCTTAAACTTACACGGATGCTGTTACTCATCAATAGATCTTTTCTTCCACGTGTAAGGACTATGATACAATGAAGCACAAAATTAATATAATTTTGAGTCAAACTAATACTCAAGCTCCATTTATTGCTAGTATTTACCTAGAACGCGTTTCGTTAGGATCTTCCTAACATCAACTGTTATCGACTAATGGACGTTGGTTTGGTGAACTCATTGGAGGCAACAGGTGCGTCTCTGTCGGTATCTTGATGAACTTGATGAAAACCCAAACTTCAAGTTAATCAAGATACCTACAGAGACGCACCTATCGCCTCCAATGAGTTCACCAAACCAACGTCCATTAGTCGACAACCGTTGATGTTAGGAAGATCCTAACAAAACGCGTTCTAGGTAAATATTTGTAATAAATGGAGCATTGAGTATTAGTTCGACTCAAAATTATATTTAGCTCTTTTCTTATTAGTTTTATTCATCTAGATTCTCAAATACATATTCATTGCCATTGATTCAGATTTCCAGATTCTGACACCTATTGGAGTTTATGTGTCCCTGTATAAATTGCTAATTGTAAAGACTTGCATTACACCTAGCATAATGGCATCAACCAGCATTCTTGAAATGCTGCACACATTTTTCTAAATGACTTGATAGCAAACTAGAAGTTATTTATTCTTTACTCCAGTTCAGAATTTGCTCTGTTTACATTTTGAAATGTGTGCTCATTTCATCAAGTTCTTTGTTAGTAATTGCAGAATATCATAACCTTCATTAGGCTACTGGGAATTGGACAACCTGAATTGAAGATGCAAGGTATACCAACCTGCGGCAAACAAATGGTATAATGGAAGAACACATGCATTGGGAGGAACTATCAGTTTCCTGTATTAAATTGTGTAGCTAGGTATGTGTTAAGAGGGTCTTGTGTATTCATCATGTCCATTTTAACATAAATGAATCAGACATTTATCTCTGCACACCTAAACCTATCTTTGGAGTGGATTGTTGTCACTTTTTATGAAGCTTTCACTGTGAGGAAATACTGGTTTATTACTAATTAAAAACTTGTTCTAAAATTAAAACCTTATGTATGCTATCTGTACTTATTAACTGCTTCACCGATGGCCATTTAAACTCTTCAGGGGCCAGAAACAGATACCTAATAAACAGAACAAGACATTTAAATTGTTAAATGCTGTAAAAATCCATCATAAATACAATCCCATATCTTCCATATTTATTAAGTTATTTAAACGAAACAAAAACTGGTTTAAAACCCATTAAAGTTAGTATACATCTACAGTAACAAAAAGGTATTGACTACATTAATAAATTGTTGAAATTTCACTGCTTTGTTTCGCTGTAGCAAAAGCCATTCTTTGTGCCGACCGCACCTAATATTTGAATCATTTTGTTTTGTGTGTATACGAACGAATGTATGTATAGCTATGCAAGTGACTTCTCCAGTTCAAAGTTTTAGCTTTTAGTTTATTTATGCTATACCAAGCGATAATCATACGAGTGTATGTTGCGTTACACACACACACTGGAAAGAAAACTCCCTGTCAGCATCTGTTATTACAATGTTTCTGGTAGCCTTATGTAACTTGATTTTACTCAGTATTTTAGTTATTTGTACTGTCTCTGTGTTCAGAGTAATTTCTTATAGCTATCAAGAGCTAAATGAATGGCACATTTGAAATTGTTAAATTACAATGTTAACCATGGCTTATCCCAGTAATGTAGCAAATAAATTAGCTTGCGTATGATGTATACAGGCTTGTGATATTACTTTAGAAAATCTGGAAGATTTGTTGTGCGATTATGAAGGAGATGTTTAGGATATAGGTAGCAGTGACGTGTACTGGTCTACAGATGGCATGTTAGCTACTCCATTGTTTGGGGGCAATGGCGGGTCAAATATGGGTGATGTGGATCAGCTATTACTAGCCATCCCTCTTTACAGAAAACAGTTAAATGGTAAAAAAAGTATTTTTATACCACTGGATGTAACCATGCACAATTGTTTAGTAATTTTCAGAGCTGTAAATTCATGCAAGACATTCATCTACCTGTATTTGCGCATATAAATAGCTCGTAACCTAATTGAGTATTATAATACTCAGAGGCCTCTTTATACTGGGGGGTAAGAATCAGCCCTCATACTTGAGAGAAAACACTTTCCTAAAAGGATACCACCCACAACCAAAAAAGTCGCAACCATTTCGAAAATGTCTAGTGTGTTGTGAAAAAGAAGTTCGCAAGGAAACCAATATTATTTGGTGTGAATCTGCAGATGTGCCCTTGGGTGTTTATCCAGGTTTGGAGGTGTACAATTCAAAAAGAAACCTTTAAGGGTACGTTTACATCCCATATAGAACTCATTTAAATTTATTGTAAAATAGGAAGCTTAAAATAATTGGCGTTAAATGAGCATTAAATGCATGTATGTGCAGGACGTCTATACACGTCCATATCGGTTTGGGGCATTTTAACTTGGCCGTCATATGACGTTCATATCAGTGAAAGGGTTAATGTACATAACTAAAATTGAATTATTTAAATGATCATTGTGCAGAAACCTATTACAGTAAAATCTTGTGAGCTTGGACTTCTGGATGACCTGGACCTGTTTTTTTTTGGGGGGGGGGGTGGAGTTAAGTGCAGTAAATGAAGACTTGTTGTACAGACAAATTGCTATTATCAGTTGTTACATTAGTCGAATCCTCTTGCCAGTGGGCAAATTCATTGCACTCACTCTGCCTGCTTGGGACCAGGTTGGAAGAGAAACTGATAGTCATGGAAAAAGTTGTGACATGGTGTGTGTGACTTCGACAGAAAACAAGGTTGAAGAAAAAGAAAAGGTAAGTGTGGAAGACGATTTTTATAGACATATCTAAAAACATCAGTGGCTGGTCCGATGTTGATGAAGACATTACAATTGCTTGCAAATCTACAGTGACGGAGGTTATAAACTTATTCCAAAGGAAGGCATTGCACCATGCAGTGATACTGAAAATGAGTATTAAGATTCAGACACTGTTGAATCACCTGTGGTTACAACCCACACACAAGTAGTAACAAACATAGGTAAACTGATGCTTTATTTCGAGAGTTTGAAACACGAACTTCTAATGTTAAAGCAGATGTGAGATCATGCTGCTTGTAAGTACTCTAAACTGAGACAGCAGAAGCTCATTGCCTTTTTACTACCGGCTAGTTTGTAGCTATATTTTGGGTACAGTGCAAATACATAGTTTTTTTTTTTTTTAATACAATTTACATCCTCCAACTTTGTCATATCGGATGATGAATGAATTGGATTAAATTATGCTCAAATGAGTCTGGGGTCCATGGAGCTTAGAGTTGCCAACATTCGTCTATCAGGATAAGGGAACACCCCGGGAAAAACCTTATCCAGGTAACTCAACCTGACCGAGATTCGAACTCAGGACGTCTAGAATGTCTGGCAGATATACTGCCTCGGTGCAAATACATAGGTTATTACTGTACGTACAGTATGTGTTTTTAGGTGAAAGTGTCCAATAATTTCTAAACTCCATTAAAAATATTTCAGTGGTTTACATGTTTTTCTGTTCTCTGGATAACCTGATTTTCATTAACTTGGTTCGGTCCTGGTCCTAGTTGATCTGGGTGAACAAGGTTCTACTGTACATACAATCATTGGTGTTGCATTTTTATCTCTTTTAAGCAGGTTTTCTTTAACAATTAAAATTAGAAGCATTAGTGAAGTATTCTTTGTTGGAATATTGAAGTAGTCTCATTTGCAATCACCTTCACTTTTAAGTGTTTGGTAAAATAAAAGAAAAAACTAGGATTTGTTTGATTGATAAATGAATCTTTCAGAGTGTGTATAGGGTCTTTCAACAAGAGGTGGTATCTATGAACTTAAGTAAAACATGTTCTATATATGATAGAGGTTTACTTCTTTTATTTTGGAACATAATTAACTTCATTATATGTGGGAGAGAACATCAGTTAAGTGACTGCTACAACTTGTTGGGTTGCACATATATGGTTGACCCAATTTTCAATGACAGAATAACATAAATTAGGTCCAATGTCATAAATAGCACATGTTATTCATAGGATTTACTGTTTCTAGCTTGGCATAAATTTGAGATTTAACATAACCCCACAAGAAGTAACCCAAAGGCATTGAATCACGTAATCTCGGGCCAGTTAATATCACCACCATGGGAAATGATGAAACCTCTGAACTTCTTCAAAAGATTGATTGTTTCAAGAGCAATATGACATGTGGCACCATCTTCTGGAAGCATATGATTCTGAGATCCATACCATTCAATTGAGGCCAAAAATAGTCCCTTATAGGAGCCCAATATCATGCAATACATGGAAGGTTTGGCAAACAGATAATCCATTTTGATAATAAGTTTTCACAATTTCTGTGCTTTGCTGAATGTTGTACGCTCCATGGTTATTTGTCATTAACAACTTTAACCACATGAAAAAAAAAAAAAAGGCTTCTGTGACCAAATAACACTAGTTATCACATGTTAGTCTTTTGATCTGAAGGCAGGGATTTTTTGTAACAGAATAATCAACGATGTTAGTAAATAAATGTTATGGGTTGAATCTTATAAACTACTAAATTATCAATAAGATAATTTGCATGACAGTAAACTTCCAATTATTACATATGCAGTGAAGCAATGAATATTATACAAATTGTTATATTTGTATTGTAAACTTCCAGTTTATGTATATTTAATTTATTGACTGACAAAACTAGTAATTTTCATTATAAAGTTGGCAGTATTTAAGTGAAAAGTAAGTCACTTTGAAATCTTGGGAGCTGCTATTAAATTCATTAGTGCTTAGTTTTCAGGCTTGTATACTATAGTCCAGTCTATGAATTATCATCTAACGTTTTGCCCATACGTCAGATGTTAATTCATCGACTGGATCACAGCCTACAAGCCCAGAAACTATTCTATTGGATCAATGTCAGCATGTATCTATTAAAATGTTTCTCCTATAGTCATGCAAATGAGCATTGATAGTGCCATAGAATGTTCCATAATGTACTTGATTTGTGACAAAAGCTTCACTTGTTCAATAATTAGGACATGTTTCAAGGGCTATTATAACTAATGCACATTTGCTAATTTTTATTTTCAACAGTGATTTTGTAACAGATTCTTTTATCTTTTTACTATCCAGCAATAATAATTTGTAGCTTTCATTCAAAGCATTATGCAGCAAGTCTTAGCTCAAACTCCAAGTCGTGTTGATTCCGTTCATGTTATTAGCTGGTCATTAACATTAACTTTCTGCAACTCTTATCAGATGAACATGCAAGTATAGAGTTACTTCAAAAGGTGTTCATCTAATATGCACATTTGTATGTTTTAAGGATGCATAGATTGTGGAAAATTATCAGAATGAAGTGCAACAAGAGCTTGTTAGGTAATTTAGGATGCCTATTAATTTATTGCCTATTCATCTGCAATATTAAAATGAGAATATGAAAATTGAATGTTACAGTTAGTATTTGGTAAGTCCTCCATTTCTCTCTTGCATTCTAGGCTTGGATTTAATTAGAAATCTTGTTTACTCTGTAATTGTTTTGCCATTCCTCCATTAGTGTTTTCTTTTTCTTTTCTTTTTTTAATTTTTTTTTTTATTTGTACTTGCATATTTTACAGTCTCAATTACAAGGTTTACATTCTAATCTAGGTACAAATTGTCAGCTGCTTATATTACGGGCTGATAGTGGTGTTGGCTCCCTGGCCGTTAACCTCTATCCTAGCCCTTATACGATCTTGACCTAATATTCTGATTGTGTCTTCCATTTCTCTACCTCCTATTTCCTCGCCCTTCTCAACCATTTCTCTTTGACTTTGTAAGCAAAGTTCCCCACCTCCCGTAATCTTTTCTCTCTTTTCAACGTCAGCATTTTTATTGTTACTATGTAAGCCCAGTTCTTATCCTATATTAATTTCCTCCAGTTTTCAATTTCTTTACACCACTACATAATGTTCTAAACTTATTTTCTTTCCACATAGAATGCACTCCTTTGAATATGGCTGCTGTCCTTAACCAAGCTAAACCCTCCCTCTCATATCTGTCACACATGTCTATATATGTATCCCTTCCCCATTCTGTCTATTTTCGGGTATACATTTAGTGATTTCTTACTTATCAGATTTCCCCACGTCACTTGTCTGTCAATGTCACTTGTCCTATTCTTAATAATTGTCCAAAAACCTTTTACATTTCTTTCACTCTCATGCCAGATATCCCCCATCCCTATTTCAACCAGCATTCTCTCTAGCTCTGCCCACCAGCTGTTCTTACATGTTGAATTCTTCTGATGTTCTAGACAGATCTTTGTATTATCATCCTTTTTTATACAGCTATACCAATATTTTAAACATCTTTCTGTAATTACCCCACTCCTCTAAGGTCTTCCAAGTTCCACTCTAGCTACTCCATTTGGCGTTGACTTATTCAGACCTAGTATCTTTTTACAGAACTTTTCATATGTATGTTCAACATGATCTCTTATCTCATTGGCCCCCCATGACTCCACACCATATGTCATATTTTATTCTAATATTGCTTCATAGATTCTTTCATGCCAACTTACTGACATATCTGGAATTTATATTTACAGCTCCTTACCCCAGACATCGCTATCTTCCCTTTCATTCTTATCTTTCTCCCATGTGCTCCCCAGCCTCCATTGTAGCAGTCTCATCTCTAAATAGTCAAACTCCTTTACCACCTCCACTTTTTGGTCATTTAGATACCACTTTCCATCTTTTCATAACTTATCACCCTTCTTAAACACTATTATTGACTTGCTTATATTGATTCATATCCCCCATTCTTTACAGTAACTGCTAATTTCATTTATTGCTCTCTGTGATCCTATCACTGCTATAGATGCTATTACCAAATCATCTGCAAATAGTAGCCCTGGTATTACCTTATTCCTAATAATTGGGCAATGGTTGTTACTTTTTTCAACCCTCTCAATCATATCATCAATGAACAAGTGGAGCAATATAGGGCTAAGTTTACAGCCTTGTCTTAATCCCATTTTCTTCTCCACTAATACTGTTATCCCATTCTTATCTACTCTTGTTCCAAACTTTATTCCCTCATAAATTTTTTCTAGCCTTATAATGAATTTCTTGCTGACTCCTTTCTTTTGTAATTTCCACCATAGTGCTTCTCTCAATATTATGTCAAAAGCTTTTTCAAAATCTACAAAAAAACATATATACTCTCCCTCTTTTCCTACTTGTGTACTTATCTACTATTGTTCTAATAATTAGTACATTGTCTATAGTGTTTTCTTTAGGCAATTTCTTTTGGTTACTTGATTCCTCATTTTTGATGAGTGTAAATTTTCTGCTGGATTAATATCTGGGAATTGTAGTGTGCAAGGAGTATCGTACAATTGCAAGCCCTGCATTTACTGGTGCATATCTGGGGTCATCTGGTGTAAAAATATAATCCCCAGAAATACCCATGTTATTCACTTTTTTGGAAATACTGTATTTTTAGGATGTTTGAACTTAGTTTGAACTCCATCAGTCATATACAAATCACACACACCATATGCAGTCGTGCAGTTAAGTATTGAATCTGCATATTTAACTGAAACTGATCTTTCTTGAGGTTCATAATTCTTTCTTTTTCTCTTGCATATGCAGGTTCCTTCTATTAATTTTACTAATCTATGGTTTTCTATGAGCTGTGCGGCCTCTGTATTTAGCTTCATAAAGTATGTTTCTTACTGCCTCCTTGTAACAAATTTTCCTTTTTGTAGTTGAATTGCAATAGCAAATTTTGGAGCACTTAGTTCAGATATTTCTTGACCTTTTTAGTCACTGTTTTATGTTTCTGAATTAGGATAGAACTACAGAATGGCCACTTCTTGATTGGTTTTTGTAAGATTTCACTGATTGAGTCTGTATGTAATGTTCTTCACTATACTGCCACCATCATCAATAATATTTTTTTCTACCGTTATTAAGCTTTGTGCAGCAATAGACGTCAAATGATTACAATGTTGTATACACAGTTTACTGATGTACTTTTTAGATGTGGCACATGATGTAGCTTGGATGTTGTCGAGTGATGTCATGCCAATCAATGGTAGGGGTAAGATATCTCTGCTTTCACCAGCAGATTGCTGATAAAGCTAGTGGGTTAGATGGCAGATGACTAACTTGACACCCCTTTTTCTTCCAAATAAACAAGTGGACTGTTAACAGTAACAGTTAAGAGGTTAAAATAGGCACAGTTTGTGCTCATAAACTCTGTAGTTCAAATGTTGTATTGCATATGGTGTAAACAAGGTGCTATGCCATGTAGAGAAATTTACTCTTGAAAACATAGTCAGCTTTTGTCTGTAACTGCACAAAAAGTTCTTTCCACTGTCACTTATTGTATCAAATCAATCTTTGTTTTATAAGATTTAGCAAGGAAATCTTATTTTCTTCATAGCAATAAGCAAAATGTTTATCTTCAGTAGCATTGTCTCAGCAGTAAAGCAACACTTGTTTAGTCAGCTGCACATGGAGCGTGATTATGCATTGCTGGGGATGACCTTTATTTATATTCTTAGAGTTTGATAAACATGGAGTGGATTATTATTACTTTTATCACTTGCATTGTTCTTTATTACACTCTATAATAGTATTGAAACTTAATTTGTGTGATAACTTACTTGCCTTTTCAAATGGAAAGTATCATTTACTTCAGAACAAGAGATAAGAAATTCCATTCTTTGTTGGCTGATTGTATGGATAACATGCCTATAATGTTTCACATTAAGTTGGAACCTAAGGCATCGACTGCTAAAGTCTTGTGCAATGATTCATCACAGACAAGTTAACATTTCATGATTGAAACAAATATGTAAAGATAATTAGAAATATTGTAGTTGAAAACTTCATCGCTAAGCAGAGTAACAGCTAGCTACTGCATTACAAATCCTTAAACCATCTTCTGGAAATGTTCACCTAACAGAAAAGTTTTGGGGTTATGTTATTGTATGGCATTTTGTTATTGCAAGAATGTAGTAAATTGTTCTTTTTAATGTTTATGTTCTAAGCAGAAACTTCATAATGCCTTAAAGGTTTTGGTAACTGTTGCTAAGCTATGTAGAAGATAAATTGAGAATAGAATGGTTAATTGGTTGAAGGTAATATGAAATACTAAAAGTGAGTCTAGAAAAATGCTGGAGCTTTCTTCAAGTGTGTTGAATACATCACTTGTTCAGATCCATAAATGTACGGATAATACTGCTCATTTATTTACTGAATTCTCACAGTTTGATTGTAATGCAGCAGTTGACTGCAGAGCAGGAGAAAAACATGCTCTTTTTATTTCCAATAGAAGTGATGCATATGTTGGCTTGCAGCATTGTACTCTCCTTTTTTTTTTTTTTTTTTTTTTTTTTTAAATAGAATGCCAAACAAAGTTGGCACAATATGTACTTGCCTCAAACAAATTATCTGTGAATCTAGACAAAACAAAAGTGGTCAAATTTATAACCTGTCGTACATCACATACTGAAATAGAAATCGGGATTAATGATATGTTATTAGAAGAAATTGACAGCATATAATTTCTGGGCCTTCATGTGGACAGATGTTTAGATTGGAAAGCTCACATAAATTATATCTTACCTAAACTTAGCTCTGCCTGTTATGCTATCCGAGAGCTGGTTAATGTGAGTTCTATTGACACACTTAAATTGGTATATTATGCATACTTTAACTCTATTATGGAGTATGGAATATTATTTTGGGGCAACTCAGTAGAAAGTAAAAAAATATTCCTTATGCAAAAGAGGGTTATAAGAATCATTACTAACATCCACACCAGATGCTCCTGTAAAGATCTTTTTACAAGATTGAAGATATTAACGCTTCCTTGCATGTATATATTCTCGATCCTAAAATTCTTTGTATGCAATCGTGCCTTATTTGCAACAAATAATGTAATTCACAAAATAAACACTAGACAAAAGTATAATATCCATTATCCCAGTGCTAAACTTTCTTGCTTCCAGAAAGGTGTGTATTATGAAACTATCAAAATATTTGGCGCACTTCCTAATGTTCTTAAAGAAAAAGTTGATAATTTCGGTGCTTTTAAAAAAGCTGTTAGAGAGTACCTTTGCTCAAAATCATTTTATTCTGTACAAGATTATCTGAATGACAAATTATCCTGATAATGCCTCTGTAGCTCTATAAGTAGTATTTAACTATTCCAATGACAAATCATTACTTATAAATATTTGATGCAAGCTGAAAGTTTATTTTTAATCTATATGTATTTAATAAATAACAAGAATGGTATCCATTGCAAAAAGGTTGAGACGTACTGGCATGAGCCAAGTGAAAGCTGGTTTAAAAAGTGTTTCATTTTGTATCAAATATAATTATCCCTGCTTTGTTTTCCATATTGTTGTTCATATTGCCTGTGTACTATAACATGTGTCTTATGTTAACTTTTGTTATACGCTATTAAACTTTATACCTCTAGACATGTTCAATGTTCACAGCCTTTTCTGGCTACAAGTGAACCTACTGAACGCAAATCAATCTAATCTAATCTAATCAAGTGAATAAGCAATTTTTTTTCACTACGAAGGCACTAAATGTAATAAACATTTTTGCTCTGTCACTAATGGAGGTGGTAAATGAAGTAAAGTAGCCCCCATGATGGTTTGTGTAAAACATGTGACATTATTTTGTTTTAAACATTTAACACTGTGTATCTCAGGCATTTTTCTAGTTAAGATTCAAAAAATTCAAGGTTTTAGGGTCTATCGTGAATGATATTTTTACAGTATATAAACAATGAAAATTGTTAATCAGAAAAACATTTTGTAGTCAGTTTATTGACACTTTGTACTTTACTATATTATTGAGGGACTAGTTTCAGAAGCCATTGCCTCCATTTTCAACCTCTCTCCAAGTTTTAGGGTTATGTTACTGTATAGCTTTTTATTACAAGAATGTAGTAAATCATTCTTTTTAATGTTTGTTCCAAACAGAAACTTCATAAAGCCTTTAAGATTTTGCCAACTGTTGCTAAGCTATGTAGAAGATAAATTGAGAATAGAATGGTTAATTGGTTGTAGGTAATTTGGAGTACTAAAAGTGTTGGAGTTGGAGAGAGGTTGAAGATGGAGGCAATGGCTTCCAAAACTAGTCCCTCGATAATATAAAAAAGTAAGTGACGAAGTGTCAATAAACCCACCACATAGTTTTTCCAATTAGTTTTGACCTCAGTTACTAAATTCCAATCATGCATAATGAAAATTGTTCTCCCATACTAACTCTATGTAGAACAGATTTTGGAAAGACACTGTAAGATTAAAAAATTCAATACCACAGCCAGAATTTGAGCCACAGATCACCCAGTCTGTCCGGTTGCTCTTACCACTGAGTTACCATGGCAGCAGGACATTCTCCAACTGACTTGCATTTCTCCCAGTAAACCACCAGGAGTCCTCACATACACATGAGATAACTACCTGAATTACGATTTAAGGTAGTTATCTCATGTGTATATGAGAATTCTCTAGTGTGTCATAACATTCACTGTTTCAAGTTAATTTTCAAGAAACCATCCTATATTAACACTTATACACTAAATGGTTGTAATGCAGCAGTTGGGGTTTTCCAGTACTATATTGAGAACAACTCACAATGCTAACTCTCTTGGTTTTCTGAAACATTCACAAAGCATTATGACAACATCAAAGATTTGACAACTCAAGGGAAAAAAGGATATCTGACCTTAGTCACATGCTCAAGCCTGAGTTATAGCCACGAAAATACAGCAAAATTGTAAGAAGCCCGTTTCCAGGCTATACTCATGTTCTGCATGAACATTTCATGTGTTCCAAGTCCAACTTGCGCTTCAGTTAAGTATTATACTACTTTATTCTCAAATGTTGGATTCTCCTTTTTGAGCATTTGTAGATTTAACTTACCCATTTCATTGTTATACAGAAACTTAGCACACATTCTGAAATAGACGAGCGCTCATTAGGAAGTAGGTAGTATCAGGTTGCAGAGTTTTTGCAACTATGAATATAGCACTACACTGTAAATAGCTTCATTTTCTGTGTAATCAGTATGAATATAGCAGCCCAAATGTAATGAACTTGTAATCATTTTCAATTTAGCTTAGGTTCATAAATGCTCTTTGTTTATATTTACCATGGTTAAACAATAGGCCTTAAACATTCAATTATCAAAATGAAAAACAAGATTTGCATCACATTGCATGCCTATCAATAAGCTAATCCAATCAGGATAAGGCCCACCTCTGATGCCGAGGTAGCAGGTGTGTCTCATATTCAAGAGGTCGCAAGTTTGAATCTCTTATCAGTGTGAGATAAATAAATGTCTATTGCTCATTTGACATAGAGGGCAAAATCTACATTAAAGAAAGAAGATAGGAATGTTGTGTTCAGATGTGCCCAGACAATAGCTTCAACAATCTGCCATAATTTTTTCCACACTTGATGAGATATTAATGTCGGGATCTCACAAGTTAATCACCAATGGCTATAGAATAAAAATGCATGTATAGTTGTAATGGAATTCTAAGATTATAAAGAAAGTAATGGGGTATCTGTACATGGAATCTGTAAAGCAGAGGTAAAGAAAATTAGATTCTATTCAGCTACTCTAAAATTGCTAGTCCCTGAAATGGAAATGAAATGGTTAGAAAGGGTATATAATTCGGTGGTTGAGGCACGAATGCTATATGGTATTGAGATGTGGGGGCTAGAAAAGGGATGGGAAGTTTTAGATTATGTACACAGGGGGTTTTGTAAGGAAGTTCTAGGGCTGCCAATATCAACTGCAAATGAAGTAGCTCTAATTGAAATGGGGAGAGTTCCAAGAAAAGGGTTAGTTATAGAAAGGGCACTAAAATATTGGTATAGGATATTGAATTTAGAGGAGGGCAATATACTGAAACAATGCTTGAAGTATCAAGAACTAAGTTTACCAAATAAAGGATGGGTAAGTAATTTACGAAATAATTTGGAAAATAATGGTATGGGTGATATTTGGAGAAAGAGAGAAACTAATTATAAAGGTTTTTGGAAAGGGGCTAGAATAAGATTTGTAGACATGGAGATCCAGAAACTGTTTAGTCAAATAGCAGAGAAGAGATCACTTGTTTTCTATATTCAATTGAAAAATAGTTGGGGGAGGGAGAGGTATATAGATAGCACTAACAGTGAAGAAAGAAAGGGGTTAGCATGGTTAAGAGCAGGGATATGGAGATTAAGAGGTCAAAGAAATGGATACCCACAAGACGAGTGCCCATTGTGTGGAGATAAAGAGGATATAAAACATATATTGTTTGATTGTAAGGAAACAGAGATGTGGAGGAAAGAATGTCAAATATCAAAAATGAATAGGAGAATCAGCTTAATCAAGGTTTTAAGTAAAAATTATAATAACATAGGTCAGTTTTTAAGTAAGGTTAAAAACAAGTGGGTGTGGACTGTAAAAAGAGAGAAGGAATAATAAGTTACTATTATGTAATAATACATATTGTAACATGTCTGTAAATATACTTAATGGATTGTCCTGTGTAGCAGTGGCCTGGGCCAAAACAGAGGGCAGTCCAAAAATTGTAAAAGCTTAGTACCTCAATAAATATTACATATATTACATAAAATTGCTAGTCCAGTGTGCTCAGCTTCTGGGATAGGGATAAGCAGAAGGTAGAGAAGTGTGTACATTCTTTTTCAATTTATTTAGAAAAAGGAAAGGTGTTGAAAATGTAGATTTCTGCTATTGTGCTTTAATCAACAGATTGCATAGACTTGGTTTATGTAAGTTGAAACTAAAAGTTACAGTTGGTAAGTAGGCATCGATCAAATGTGGTAAAGCAACATATCTTCTGTTTTCTTTACAGATGTATAAAACGTCCTGTAGTCTTAGTGTAAGCAGTAACTGGAGCCAGTGACGAGTATTGCAGAATTATCTTCTAAGCAATAGGTGATAAACGAAGAGAGAAGATATTATTTGAATCACAAACTTTGTAAGGTAAACCTTGTACTGAAGTACATTCTCCTCTCTCCATATTTCCCACAATTTTATAAATTCACTCCTTAAAACAGAAATAAAGGAAACAACACTCATCTAGTAATAAATGTTCAGAGTACACATTAATGAGAGTCAATACATTTAAACACTTGCTTCTAATATTGCTGCTGCTACTGCTGCCCAGGAAAGTACCAACTGCTGGCTAATGCACGTGGTCTAAAGGAGTTATTCTTCATCCAACTTGCTTTAGGTTAACTGTTCTTTCTTTAGATGTGGTGCATTCCCCTAAATGTTATTAAAGATGCTCTGGTATAATACAAATACCCCAATAACTAAACATTCCCTCAAAGAAAAATACAAAAACAAAATGGAAGACTACCAGCACTGCGCTGTTGGACCTTCATTGAGATGTTTCTAGCTGCTGTTCTATGAATGGAAATGTAGGGAACTGTTCTGCTACCTCTTGTAAATTTCCTCTTGTCCTTTGACAGAAAAAAGATAGTCTTGTTACTCATCATACGTGTGACAGATATTTGCTTAATAAAAGTATATATATTTTTTACATTCATTTGCAAGACTATAATCTTCTGCATGTTTTAGCTGTTTAGCAGGTTGTCAAGGAAGCACATATTAGCGAAAGTACAGATAATCAGATCATATTTACACAGGAAGGCTAAATTCTGTCAGCTGTTTCAATACATATAGTAGTTGATAAACTGCAAACTTAGTATGAGTATATTCTACAAAGAAACACTAACTGCAACAGAATTAATTTACCCTTACATGAAATAACCCTGTGCAACATGGTGGCAAATAGATTGTCATTCATATATTCAAGACGTTCTCGGTCTTCAAGCTAGGTGTAAAGGTGATTAAACATCAGCATTTCGGGACAATCCATCACCGTCAGTTGTCATTCAGTTATAGTTTCATAAATTGTTTGTTAGTGCTGATACTCCCTACATAACAAAACTGGGATAGAAATTTCGGTAATTTAATTTTTCACTTTATAAATGTCAGCTGTACCTGAAAGCATTCAAATAGCATTTTCTTTTCAAGAGACAAATTTCTTCAGTGAATCAGTCCTTGCAGAAATAGCATTTACGATTTCTTTTAACTGTATAAACTTAAGACATTTTGTTCTGATGTGATGCAACGTCTTATTCAAAATAGGTACTGAGAGGTTTTAAAGTAATTGAGCTGAATTTCCACATCTACAGGGTAGGCCAAAAATCATGTTCAGATATTCTATACATTAGTTTATGGAATAATAAAATGCAAGAAGTACATTAAAATAATTGTTTAATTGAACTTGCTTATTTTAATAGATGGAAATATGGAAAAACAAATTACCTGAACCTTTAGGCATCATGCTAAACATCTTTCATGTTAGCCTTCCACTACATTTAGCATCCTATACAGAGCTGCCAAGAAAAACTTCTTTTCCAGGTTTTGAAGATAGGTTTACTTGGAGCCAAGAAGTAATCTGTGATTTCTTTGTATTTTCGCCAGTATGTCATTTTTCATGAACCCATTCACTAACAGTGACATACCTTATATATTTGTTTGTATTTACCATGTATATTTAAGAAATAAACGTAACTTGCATTGGAAACATAACATTATCTTGCTCAGATTAGTGCCACAAACATTATATGAAGGGTGAAATTAACCTTCTGAGCTTGGTTTTTTGTTTTTGGAAAATGTGTTATTTCTCTATATTCAGGTGTTATTTCTGGCCCACCCTGTAATAACCTCATGCAGTTATACAATTTTTCACCATTTACTGTTACCCGCACATTGCATGCCAGTAAAACTGGATTTGCGAATCTATATAAAGTGGTACACAAAGCAGTGTTGCATTTCTTAACCCAGTTCGAACAGTGTTGCACATTTACATTTCACTGACAGAATTTATGACTGCACTGTGTGTTTCAAGACCCTTAAGAGAAAGTATACTAACAGTTTTAACTTCCATTTAAGCATTTAGTAAATATCTAAATTTTTCTTTCCATGGCTAATTTTCGAAAACCTGTTAACTTTAAACACTTAATACTGCTAAAAGTTAAAATACCGCTGTTAGAAGAAACTGCAGGTTTTTGAAAATACCTAAGTATATCTATAAGTACAAATGTGCAGAAAATAGAATAGATGCTGTAGGTACAATCATGGTATTTTGGCTGTACTGACTTCAGCATTATATTTGCAGGAGGTTTTTCTTTGGGCTGCAAGAAAGCATACTTATATTTCTTTTGAATTTAGCTCATTCTGGAATATGTTATGCTAGAAATAATCAATTCTAGAGATAAAGTAGTTGTGTGTGTAGATCAGAATAAGCTCAGTGATGTTTCAAACTGCTGATTTTGCTTTTTGAAACTTCAAAATTTGAAGCTTTTAAGTTGTACAGTAAAGTGTACGTTACATAGAATGTCCCGGGAAAACCTATGAAAACGAAAAGAATATCTTGGACAATAGTGCATTATCCACAGAAAAAGATTCAAAAGTTTTATTAGACGAACTGGCAATGAGTAACATGTATTTATTACTGTTTTCCTCACTCAGCAGTAATTAATATTGTGTTAGGCTCACTTTAAGTAATTTGAAAAGTTATCAGATGTAGTGCACAGATTATGCTATACTTTAATGTAAAAAAAAAAAAATCATTTTAAATTGCTCTTACTGAGTCTGGAAACTGGGAGGTAATAATGTGTTTTTCTTAGATACAGTTTATTCTTTTATACCTAGTTTCTCCTAGACACCCTACATTTCTTTGGAATGAAACCTGTGGTCCTCTATGCTTCCAGTTAACTACATGAGAAATTGTTCATTCTTGAGAAATTTTAATGTATGTGAACCCACATTTTTATAGTTTGAAGGTACAAATTACTCCCCATCTTTCTTAATGATGAACATACCTGGTGTTACTATTTCTGTCCATTAATATACTGAGGGACATGTCCAGAGAATGCATTATGGTGTTGCTGAAACAGAAATAACTGAATACACAACTTTACTCTGTGGTCATGATAATGGTCATTGAATCGTGCACTATACTGACTATACTAAGGATTTTGTGTGTCAGCATGACCAGTCATTTGTTTAAATATTTGTAAGACAAAAGGCAAACATCACACTAAAATCAGAAAACCCACTCACTGCAGGAGGTGCTCTGTAATCATCTAGTACTGCGACTAAACATGTGGGGATAGTTCTCCAAAAGAATGCATTACAATCTGTATCATAAAGACTAGAGTATGTTTATTGTACATCTCAAAAGCGAAAGCACATGTAATACCTGTGCTGTGTGTACTTCAGAGTATTGTTATTGTTGCTGTTCTTGTCATGTTAGGTCTCTGAAATACATATAAAAAATGTCACTCTTGTACAGTTTCAAATGCGTTACACATACATAAAAATATGTGATGTAAATAATTTCAGGAACATTTGCTAGTATTCCGTTCTAAATACACATTCTGTAAGATTCTAATACAGGACATAATTGTTAAACCTACAAAATGAGAAAGTTGTTCATATGGAGATTGAAATTGATGCATCATTTAAATGTCCTCCAAAGAAGTCTCTTAAGTCATGTTGCTCAACAGATGGCTGTTTAAAAATTTCTTCTTACAACTACTAAACTTCTAAAATTGAAGAATTACAGAGTGACTCTTGTTTATGAACCTTGATACTTGTGGGCACCACAGATGATAAGGTCAGCTACTTATAGGAATATTAAAATTAAGTCATTAGTATGAAATGCAGAAGTTTTAGAATGAAAAGCTTTAGTGTAATAGATAGTGCATAGCGCTGCACACACATGATCCTGGCCAGACCATAAAACAACCACTCTGTACAATGTGGCATACTAAATTTGTAATTATAAAGGATAAAACAAAGAATGTCTGCAGTGTTTCATTATGTTTAGGGGAATGTTGAGAGAGGGCGTCCCTTTGTGTATGTCCCTGAAATCCCCATCCTTCACATAAGTATTGACGTTGTGTTAAGATCATTATGATTCATACTCAGTTTGATATTTCTTCACTAAGCAGATGTAGAGAAATGGCTCTTGGTCACAAACTAAATATTTAGCAGAATACTTCCATTAGATTTGGAAAAATGTTTTTTCAATAATGATAATAGCTGTACTAGATTCCAAGTAACCATTCAGAAACAAGTAACAAGTGTTCAGCAGTTAAATTTGGGATGCATTTCTTTCTCTTACTCTGTAATTTATGCAGGACGTGTTTCAGAAGTGTTCACTTCTTCAGCAGCTGTAGGTCGATTGTCGGAACTTGTACCATCACTTAAGATTGAAGCAAAAGCTTCTAAAATATGTTTATAAATAATTACAGGGTAAGTGAAGCAAATAAGTTCCAAATTCAACTTAAGTGCATACTGAATTTTTGCCTTCACTATTAAAAGCTTCTAAACAGTTAATATCCATGAGTATTTATGTATAATCAAAACAAAAAGATAACCCCTGGTCCAATTTTAGTTCCATGACTTCACATAAAGTTCCTTGTCTTTGTTCCTTACTAATATTACCAAGCAGCAAGATGAAGCTCCCCTGTCCTTTTCTCTCTCCCATTCTATATTCAGTCTACAATATACTCTACCTCTGCTCTGACTTCTCAACCTATATTCTTGGGTTCAATTTCTGACTGAGGCATTCATGCCTATTCCCCATAGAGTCTGGAAGTATGAATGGTTAATTGTAAAAATCGGATATCAGCATTAAGAAATCCTATAGATAAGCTATAACACCATCAGCTATTTCTCAGATCAAAGTCACTGATGGCCAGTGAAATTAGACACAAATTAAATATGCAGGGTTTCCTCTACCAGAATTGTGGAAGCAATCTTGTGTTATTTTTCACTATGCGAATGTTTATACGTTTCAAAACAGGATCCGAGGTAAATGCCTTTTGCAAGTATATTGCAAAAGTTCAATATCAGAAATAAATCTGATTGGCCATACAATTTACAATAGATTATCCTTTATGAAACAGGGATGTTTTAAAGCCTTTATCTGGATACACTTTGATCTCTCTCTCTCTCTTTATTTTTTTATTTTATATATATATATATATATATATATATATATATACATAGGGTATTGAATAAATATGTTATAGTCTAAGTACAAAAGTGAATCGAGAAGATATTGACACATTGCTTCACTCACACTGTTTATTCACAGGACATGTTTCAAGAGCTCTTGCACCTATCATCAGCTGATACTCGATTAGTGTAAGTTGTAGTGGTTTCCTCTTTCTCCATATTGTCAATAGATGGCGTGATGTACTTGTCAAAGATGTCCGGTGGTGGAGTTTCAAAATTCATGACTCTATGACGATTTTTGTTGTTGAAGCTTTTTTCCCATACGGAAAGGTCTATGGGGTGATTAACATATTTTATTAGAGATGTTTCCAAGTTGATGTCATGTCTAGTATTCAAAAAAGGAAAAGCCACTGCTGATTTTTCTGTTTCACCATTTTTAATGTTTCTTAGATGTTCTTTAGTTCTGATGTTAATATTTCTTTTTGTTTTTCCTATATAAATTTTAGGGCAAGTTTCACATTTGATCTCATAGATTCCTGGTTTTTCTTTGGTAGTGATTGAATTTTTGGGAGGGCCTTATAAGTTTTTTCTCTTTTTCTCCTGTAGGTTCTAGGGTGGTGGTTTCTTTTATTTTCTTAGCTTTGTTGAGTCTGTTAACTGTTTTGTCTATTAAATTTGGGTTGAAACCGTTGGATATAGCTACTTTTTTTATGTGTAGGTATTCTTCTTGATAATCTTCTCTGTTTAGTGGAAAGTTAATCATCCGAAAGATTAAACTGTTGAAAATGGCATGTTGGTGTTGTTTTGGGTTGAAACTGTTGTTCTTGATGTAATTATCTGTGTGTGTCTGTTTCCTGTAAATACCAAAGGTGAATTTGTTGTTCACTTTTTTGATTTTGATGTCCAAAAAGGGAAGCACACCATCCTCTTCTGTTTCCAATGTAAAACAGAAGAGGATGGTGTGCTTCCCTTTTTGGACATCAAGATCAAAAAAGTGAACAACAAATTCACCTTTGGTATTTACAGGAAACAGACACACACAGATAATTACATCAAGAACAACAGTTTCAACCCAAAACAACACCAACATGCCATTTTCAACAGTTTAATCTTTCGGATGGTCAACTTTCCACTAAACAGAGAAGATTTTCAAGAAGAATACCTACACATAAAAAAAGTAGCTATATCCAACGGTTTCAACCCAAATTTAGTAGACAAAACAGTTAACAGACTCAACAAAGCTAAGAAAATAAAAGAAACCACCACCCTAGAACCTACAGAAGAAAAAGAGAAAAAACTTTTTAAAAAATTCACCTTCCACCCATCAGCCTACAACAAATTCGAAAAAATCTTCTCAAAACACAACATAACTCTTGCACCTCAAAATAGGTTTAATATCAGAAATTTGTTAAAAGGCCCTCCCAAAAATTCAATCACTACCAAAGAAAAACCAGGAATCTATGAGATCAAATGTGAAACTTGCCCTAAAATTTATATAGGAAAAACAAAAAGAAATATTAACATCAGAACTAAAGAACATCTAAGAAACATTAAAAATGGTGAAACAGAAAAATCAGCAGTGGCTTTTCCTTTTTCGAATACTAGACATGACATCAACTTGGAAACATCTCTAATAAAATATGATAATCACCCCATAGACCTTTCCGTATGGGAAAAAATCTTCAACAACAAAAATCATAGTCATGAATTTTGAAACTCCACCACCGGACATCTTTGACAAGTACATCACGCCATCTATTGACAATATGGAGAAAGAGGAAACCACTACAACTTACACTAATCGAGTATCAGCTGATGATAGGAGCAAGAGCTCTTGAAACATGTCCTGTGAATAAACAGTATGAGTGAAGCAATGTGTCAATATCTTCTCGATTCACTTTTGTACTAATTTGTGCTTCACTGTCCCTACGCTTCTTCAAGTTTATACTTTGGATGTTATAGTCTCCTTTAACTTCCGTGGTTCATATCAGGAGCTTTGAAAGGAGAAACAACTGATGCTGTTACAGCTTGTTGAACTGTGGGTATTAATGTTTTATTCATGTTTTGTAATTAAGAACTTTCATACTTCTATGTGGGGGCTGAGAGTGATTCTGGTTTAGGAGAAACATACTTCTACGCTGTAATGTCTCTTCTACAATCAGTGTGTTGCTTTTGAAACAGCTTATAAAAATGAAGTAATATTATTTGAAGCAAAAGGTTAGAAACAGTGATGTATTTAACATTTGAAAGTAATGAGTCGGTAATTCAAACATAACCATCACTTGTTACAAGTAAGGATAATTTAAGTGATGTATGTGTTTGAATTACAGACTCATTACTTTCAAATGAAGTAATATGTTGTGCAAGTTGAAATTGTGTGATTGAACCTTTTCTTCCCTCCTTTTTTTTTTTTTTTTTTTTTTCCATTTCTTTTGCTTCTAATTATATCAACTGTTGCTGTACAAGGTAAAAGGAAATTCTTGACGTTTAGTTTCTCTTCAGCAGTTATTTTGTTTTAAACCAGTTTTTTGTGTAATTTTTTCCCTGTATGTTTAGTTCCATAATTTGATCTATTTTAGGTTAAATTTTGTTTAGCAAAATTATTTTGTATTATTAATGTATTTGTTGGTAGAAATCTTCCAATACAATTGATATAAGATGACAAAATTGCAAGTTGCAGATCTTTTGCTTGATTTAATGTAAAATTTATCTTAATTAGCAAGTTTGCACACCTCTGTTGCATAGGTGGTAAGTGTGTGTGCCTCATGTTCAAGAAAACCTGAGTTCAAATCTTGGCCATGTTAAGTTATCTGGATAGTTTTTTCTAGGGAATTTCCCTTATCGTGAAAGATGAATGTCAGGTATCTCAAGCTCTATGGATGCTAAGCTCAAATATGACTTAACATTGGAAGGACATTAATAATAAAAAAGATTAATAGATTTTAGAGCAGAAAAAGTAATGGAAGAGTCAAGAAGCTCTTTTTTTCCATTTGGTGTGTGCACACATGATTACTGCTGTTGTAAACAAGGTGATGCTTCTGACATGGTTTTCCTGTTCCCTGGAAGTGCAGTATTGAGTTTACAGTTCAGTTATTACAAGCTATTTATTATTTTGTCTTATACTGTCCAGTGTGTATTTATGATTCATATGTGCTAACTCAGCTCCTCAATGAAATACAATTTGACGAGAGATTTCTGAGTGTAAAAGCTCTAGGGCAGACAACAATCCATGAACATTGTAACAAATTTGAGGAGCCACAGGAAGTACTCAGACTAAGAATTGCAAAAGACAGCATGAGATTTTCACTGAAGAAACATTAAAGGACATTGGTTATTACGAATCTTTCCCCCCAAAATTGTTTAGTTGTCTTTCACAACAGGCCGACATTTCTTATGACTCGGTGCGAAGAGGCATTAAATTGCTGAAGTTAAAACCATATAAAACAACTGATACATGCTCTTCAAACAGCTTATTCTGCAATTACGCACACATTTCATGAGTAGTGTACACAAAGACAAAATATTTCAAGACCCATACTTAATATTTTTATATTTTATGCGAAGTCAACAGTTGATGCTCGGAAAAAACATGAATATAATTTTGCCTCACCCCTATTTTTATAGAGAATTAATGAACAGGGAGCATGATTTTGCCTTTTTTCAACAAGACTGCAATGACTTGTATTTCAGTACAAACAATTTGAAAATATATACAAATATAATAATTTGGAACAAAAACATCACTTATCTTAGAAGAAATGATGAAAGTTTTCGTATACGTTGATCAGGATTGCAATTTCATGAACATTTTATTCACAACCTGAGGATCCTAATCAATTTATAAGAAAACTTACATCATTTCATATAAGTGAAGCTTTTATGTTACAAATTATTTTATTTGTATACATTTGTTTGCTTCACTGTTAATAGCTTCATATATTATGTATTTAATTGAACGTGTGTTTGAGGACAATTATTAGTAAAGATTTGTGGCCTCCTTGTTTTTCCTATGCAACCCTCTGCAATTTGTTTCTGTGAGGCAACTTATAAAGTGTGCAAGATAAACCCACACAACCTAGAAAAATTAAAACAAAATACCCATTAGGAAATTGCCAGCATTTCTGAATGTGAACTACGTGTAATAGAATGTTTCCTAAAGAGGTGCCAAACTGTATGAACTACAATGGCCATTTTCAGTGTAATCTTTTGTAAATTGGTAAGTAAAGCCTTAAAAAATACTTTCAAAAATGTATGCATTCGTACCATTCTTGATAGTGGCAGGTTGTAATGACTGCAGATGACATGGATGGAGAAACATAGTGCAACCAGTTCTTAACTTATTGACTCTCCAGTTACTGATAGCTTAAAATATATAACCAGTGACAATACCTATACTACCTGCTTTGCCAACATTAGTTCCAATGTATTAATCAAAGAACGCATATGTTTGCGTAGTGAACAGTAAGCAAAAATCAATCCAGGTAAAGCAGATAACCAGTTCAATGACAAGGTTCTTGCATCTAAAAAGAGAAGAATAGCTTTTTTTTTATGTTGAATTCATTGAGTGTTGTTGAATTCATTAACTTCATTCTTGAAGTTAATAAAGAATATTGATCGTGGATCAAACTACTATAACCTGATTATTTGTTTAAATATTTCCCTATATTGTGTATACTATGGGGCATCCTTACTGAATCTTTTCCTGGAATGAAAGCGGAACCATCCACACGAACCGAGCAATGGAATGAGGAAGAGTCATTAACACATGTCCTCAAGTATATAAGGTGATTATTCTGCAGGTTGGTTATATACTGTACATTACACTACAATCAGGTATTACTGGTGACATTTGTTATCCAACTGATAAAATAACTTGTGTAATGGTCTCATAACAATCTGCAAAAACACGAGGTGAATAGAAGAATGACGCTACTGGTGGGATACATTTAGTTGTACATTTGGGAAGCATACTGTTGCTGGAATCATATTCCTATCCCCATGAGTACAAGCACATAGATTTTGCATGCAAATTATAACAGTTATTGCATACTTTGTCATAGAAGGTGTTGGAAATGATGTCCTTGTGTCACCATGCCTTTTATCAAAATTTGTATTTACTCATGCAGATTAATAAAGTGCTCATTTACATTATCCACAACCCAATTGCAGCAATTAACTCCACTCATACTATATGTTTGCAATTCCTGAACTACACTATTTTAATAGGTTTTTATTACATCTAGTTTCCTTAAATGTATTAAAGATTACGAATTGTTTATCTCTAAGGTGCACGAACAGAAGAAAATTTATGAATGTTAGAATCACTTCTCTAGTACAGTTTGTCACTTAGGAATTGTACATAAATGTTATGTACTAAAATATACAGACCTGTTAGATTATGACAGTACTAACACTGAAACGCGTTATCTTGAATTGTATCAACCTCTATACAGTGCAGCTATCTTGTAAACTGATTATTTGGCACACAGAGAAGGGTGGAAAAAGAATCGGAAACAGTACAGTGTAGGTAAGCAATTCCACATAATATAATCTTGCAACAGCTTTATAATGTTGTAGTTCATTTTGCCCTATTACATGCTTGATATAACACTTGCATGTTTATCCTGTGAAGCATGGTGCACAGTTGCCTGTGAACACAAATAAGAAATAGAATAGGAAGAAGAATTACACCATTTGTAATCAGTTGGGAGCAGATATAGCAATGCTGATCTGAATTTGATAGTTGGGTGTCTTCAATTTAAAAAATTATTGCATCATATTTTGGGAATGGTGACCGGAATGAGAAGAGAAAACAAAAACAAACATTTACAGCTTTTATTCACAGTGAACTGCAGATGGAAGTTGGAATGATGTTTAGTATATCAATATAAAGAACCAATTTTGTACCTTTGGAGATCATGTAACAGCAACCAATTTTTATCATTATTATTTATTTTGAAAATAAGTGTTCAGCTTTAAAATGGTAATGCAGTAAGCTTTGTTAGAAAGTGACATAGTTGACATTTGTCGTACTTCAACTAATTTAAAGTTTTTACAGCATAACAAAATAGGCAAATAACATTGCAACAAGCACAAAGGAAACTAATTAAAACATGTGCAACTGCTGGCGGTTATCTTTTGTAAACTTGGCAGAACTATCTTTTACAAAAACATGCATTGTGCTGTGATTGGAAAATTGGGAAAAAAAAAAAAAAAAAAAAAAATACCATGATAGGTTTGGTTTGTGAAGCTATGTTCCCTGGCAATTGTGCACTGGCTTAATGTAAAACAATGCCATGTCTATCATGGCCATCTCCAAATGGAGACTGATGCTTAGACCATAATACTCCTTTTGGAATGTATCAATCACCATCTAAGAGTGTTCCAATATCGTGTCACATAACAGAAAGCAGAAAACAGATACACAGAAGCAAACTGTTCTCTCTCTCTAAGGTAGGAACCTGTTTGTATATCAAGGAATGTTACCAATGCAAAGGACATAGATCACTTTTGCCTATCTTTGTTTTTGTATTTACAGTGGAAAGCAATTAAAATCATGCATTTTATGCATTATGAACATAATTGGTATATTCTTTCTGAAATAAACACAGTTGAGGTTCCCCTAACCTTGTTTTCACCTTTCATTCTGCAAATCCCACATCCTGTCAATGAGTGTATGAACTCTAACAAGGGCAGGTACACATAAGATACATCTTGGACTGTCCTCAGCTTTCCAACACTCTGTAAGAGAGAGGGTGTGTGTATGTGAGGAGTGAGTGACAGTCCAGGCACATGGTTATGGTGAATGCGCTTCATTGGGCTCTGATTGCAACACAGCCCAAGAGCAGAAATATAAGTCTCATCTTTTATTACATTTGAAATGTGCTTATGGATACATTTATTTTGTCATTTTCACCGTTAATTAGAAATAGGAACCAATAGTTTACTGAAACTGAGCAGTTTTTGCAAAAGCTGGTCACAAGTTGCTCTTAGTTGTACAAAAGTGTATTACTTAGAGCAGATCCAGTAAAATAATTACCTAGCGATTGAAGCTATATTCCATTGAGCTCATGAAGAATGGACCAGTTGGAAAAGTATACTTTTAATAGAACTCTTCTGTATTGTTAAACTAACTTTTATAGTCTTTTGAGTCTGGATTTTATGGAGCAAATATGAATTGAAAGTTAACAGGAACAGAACTAAAACATTTCACCTTATGTCTTATTCTGAAACTTTTATTTTATACTTTGCATTAATCAAGAAGGAAGTCAACATTTTGCAGAGACAAAGAAGCAGCATTGTCGCTTATTGTGATCATGTAGAGAATGCGCTAAGGTGGGATTGTATCTGGAACATAGGGTGGGTATTATTTTGTTTTTGTGTACGAAGACAATAGTAAAATAATGAATCAGCATACATGTTAAGGAAGAACATAAAAGAATATATCAGTGTACTTTAACAAAGGAGACATACCATGAAATATTGATACTTATCCTAAAAGGAAAATGCCACTGATATCCAACTTACTTTGCTGTTATTGCTGTTGCTCACTTGATGTCATAATATTCATAAAAGAGCTGCTGGAATTTCCAACAGAAATGACTAGCTGTCCTTTGGAAGTCCTTTATTTCAAAACAGCTCCATTTTCCCATACAAATGTCCTTTTTATAGTTAACTGCCTTTTCCTAGTGTTCAGCCTCTACCGCTGTTAATACCTCTTGTCAGCTTTATTACCGACAATTCAGTGAAATCTTTGTTTCACCTTACACAACCTTTTACTTTGACTCAGATTAATTCATTCAGTTATAATGATAGAGGAGAAACTTAGTTATTTAATCACCAAGTTCTACAGCAATGCCTCACTACCTAATTTTTGGACATAGTGAAATGTTTGTTAAAAGTGTTAGCATAATTGCAAATGATTACAACACTTGCTCAGATACAGACTCCAGTGCATACAAACACAAAGCAAATAACCTAATACATAGGCTAACTAATGGCAGGCATTACAGGCTTGACTACAGGAAGGCATTGCTTATTTTGCAGCAACAATAGAAGATAAACAGTTTGTTTCTGCTGGTTTATTCATCTGGCACATGCTAATCACGTGTTAAGTATTGGTAACAAGGTTTTTGGATCTACCATTGCTATGAAAACCTCTTATATCTAATGGTTCGTTCTTTTCATTGCCATGACAACTGCTATAACTATCTGTCCTCTCACATTCATTTAAAGCCATCTTAACATGTGATTAGCTGCTGCCAAGTATGTCATATGTCATTATTCCTTTCTATAACACAAAAACATAAACTAGGCCAGTACACCAAAATGTTAATTCATCATGGGGGACAGAGAAAACCAAATGGAAGAAATGTTGACTTAATTTGTGACATGTAATTTGTCTTACAAATACATAATGTAACATGTGGCTATGAATGGAATGCTCCTCATGCAGATGTCTAGGCAGGAAGAGATGCATGCAGTTCTTTCAGCAGAATTTTTTTACACAGTTCAAAAGATTTCAGAACAAGCAAGAAATTTGTGGGGGGGGGGGGGGGGGGGAATGAATACTAATAAAAAAAATCAACTAAGGTTTGGCATGTTGTTCATATGCACAATAAATTATCACATCATACACTGTCTAGTTATATATAGTCCAAAAGTGATCACTGGTAAAGCAATATTAAAACACTGTTTGGAAAGTTAGAGACACTGAAAAATTCAGTGCTACAGCTGGGAATTTTTCATTCTATCTTTCCAAACCTTGTCCTACTCACAGGACCAGTATGAAAAGAACATTCATTTCCAAAATTAAACAGATCCTCATTTTCAGAATTAATGTAGAACTGCTTCTTAATACAGCTTATGTCATTAAATAGATAGTAGATGGATATTTTAAATGTGCAACAAAAACTGAGCTTCAGTGTTGAAGTAGAATTCTGCATTATTTCACACCTCAAGGTGGGTATATCAGTGTTAGTGCAAAAACATGTTTTTGTGGATTAAAAATTGCAAACGTATACAGATTAAGAGTATTTTTCGTTTGAAGCATAGCTGCAGGGAAGAAACTAAAAATCTTAATTTAAAATAAATATTTAATTCTGAATAGAAAATCCAATTACAATTTTTCGGAGTTCCAGCCATTGTTCGAGCAGTTTCCCAGCAGTTGCTGGTGCGTCTGTCCCTTCAAGGCAGTCACTCTAGTTGAGGTAGCAGTGCAGTGTTGCTCTTTACAGCAACAATTTTTGTTATGAACTGACATGACTTCCAAACTGAATTTAGAGTATACACATATTTTGTGTATCTGTTATTAGCAAGAACTGAATACCTAAAATTACTTGACCATTATTAACGTTTTTTAATTTCCTTAAATCTGCATTTCTGCAGCCTTTTCATGGACATTCTGTCATCTCAACTGGTTATATAATTTTATTAAAATGTGCATAGTTAATTTTCCATACAAATGCAATTGTTGCAATAAGTGCAAAATACGTGCACAAAAAATTAGAAGCTGTTCTGTTACGATTATTGATGTACTTTTTCTGTTTGAGATCTGTTAGTTACTACACAGATAAGTGACATTTAATCTAGCACATTTATGCTAAATTTAGAATGAACAAGTTAAATTAATTTTACTCTGTAAATGTTGCTTACAAAGTGCAGGGCCTTAAGGAATCTCAGTTTTGCTTCAGTGACCATGTTGGTTGCAATATTGACTTTGGAAGCATATATTTTATTAATTGGAGATGACATGTTCACCTGATTTTAAACTCACAATTACATCTAAAGATTTTGTCTTGCACACAAACTATTTACAGTATGCCTGACGTATATCTGCATATATTGATTCAAATCCCAACTGTTCATTTAACTCTACATGAGTTGGTTAAAACAGTTATCAGTTTTTAAACTTTTTAAGTAGTTTATTTTGGCTTAATATATGAGAGTCTTAACAGATACCTTACTTCTGCTGAAACTGCACTTTCTGCAAGCTAGCTGAAGAAACAAAGCCGCTAATCTAGTGACCAGAACAGAACACCAAGAATTTCCTGATGTGACATCAATCATCGTTTGCTTAAGAGATGTAGCTTTTTGTATTAACTCCTATGAATTATATGAATACCTTGCTATGCTAGAATATAAGAGATGTGACTCAATAGATATATGGTTTGGAGTATCAGCAGCAAAGTTCTGTGTTGTGTACTGCCTATGTAACATTCATAAAACAGAAATTCAGATGCATACTTCCTTTATTTTCTGTAATTCTTGTGATACATTTGAAAATAACATTTTCGAGGCAATGGCCATCAACATAAGTTGCAATTTCATTTTGTCTTGCAATATATTGAAATCAATAGCTGGAGCAAACATGATACGTATCCACTACAAAACATGTTACTTAAATTAACATAGCTCTAATCTGTTCATGGATCCATTCTATCTATAATGGCATAGGGGTTAGATGAAGGAATATCAGCTGTAATGGCTGTTACATATTGTGCAAAGATCTGAGTGAAACAAACACTTGAAACATTGCTAGCAATATGATGTGCACCTTGAAAGGTATGGTAAATACACATTTAATGGTGAAACCAGGAGCAGCAGCTTTATGGGATGTGATCGATGTGATTAAATAACCAAATGGTAAAACAGGTAATATATAACTGGCAGTTCTCTTCTGGCGTTATACCGTAGTATGCTGGAGGTGGTGTTCCTTTTCAGTGGTGCAGTCGGGTCATTCAGAGGAGATTGTACTGCATGTGGAGCATTGACTGTTAGTGCTGCTATATTTACATCTATGTTCCTTGCTGATTGTATGGAGGCTGTCTGATTGCAGCATAATCTTATCTGAAGACTTAGATTGTCACTGAAGATGTCCACTGCAGTTGTGGATGAAACATTTGGAACTTTATTTCCAGCAGACAATGGCATAATGCCTGTAAATAACTTAAGTTATATTGACTCCTGCTGTAAAAGCCCAATTCTCCCAGTTAATATGCCATGCAGAAGTATAAAGTGAATCTGCACTGCATACGCATGCATAGTTTGAGGTCCAGTTTCTGCTTACAAAGTTTGCAAATAATGAACATTATAGCTTATCAACAATCAACTGCATGATGTGATGAAAATCTGAATCTTCTTTCAATTTAGATGCAATGTTTTTTATTTCTAAAGATCCATTTGGAAACTTTGACAACAGATCCAGCCACAAAATCTTAACATTCTTATCAGTTTATTACTCGTGACCAACAGTAATTAAACTATAATTTGTCGTTTATTTTTTAAACTGGGACTTACTGGAGTTGTTCTAGGCAATTTAATATAAATAATGGGGATGAATCAAATATTAAACATTGGTTCAGAATAAAGGAACTGGTTTGTGATCTTGAAATGGGGAGGCATTTGTCTAGAAGTTTCATTCAGCAAGTCCCATCTTTTGTCAGTAATACAGTGAGCATGCAGATGTAATGTCTGCATAGCAAAGAAAAGATGGCAGTCATAGTGTGAAACAACTTCTTTGAAGACCTAAGTATATGAATGACACAAAAGCATGTGTTCAATATAATGGAAAGTTGTAGAAAATATCCCACTGATGACTGCTGATAAGCATTATTGTGGAAAGTCCTTGTCAAATGAAAAATGCTTTAACTTTTCTTGGGGGAGGGGTCTCCAGTGCGGGAGACTTCCCTTGTGAAGAAACTACAATAAAGACTGCCTACTGCTTCAGGCCTGTGTTCTAGGCAAGTACAGCTAATCATAGTTTGACTTCAGCAACCCATCCAAAATGCCTTTCCTTTCCATGGGTGTGCAAAACCTTAAAAGAGCACAGTAAGTGTGAAAAGCAGAAATATTCGTAGGACAAGTTGGAACATGCTCCTTGCACTTCTAGTTAATGCACCTGCAATTATAATTTGTTCAAAACACTTCATGAGAAGGGGTATAACTATTTGAAGATACAGGAGTTGTTGATGCTCAACATTGTTTTCTTTCTCTGAAGAGAAGAACACTTTTTAAAAACTGTCGCCTTGTAGCAAAACATATATTTTGACATTAGAAGACTGTTTAGAAAAGTGATCTGTGTGTCTTTTCATTTATTCAATAAATTTAATAAAATGATTTATATTAGTCACCCTCATATAAACCAATTGCATATTTGGGTTATGCCTTGAAGTATGTTCAGCATAAATTTACAATAATAATTGAATAAATATTGAACATATTTTTGCTCTTTTGGATTGATGCCTTCCATTATGTTTGTCAACTATTTTTTATATTACACACTTAGTTGAAGATGAACATTCAGAAGTTGTATTCTCTTGCAATATGAACTCAGATTTTCACACTATTGGCAACTTCTCATGTTTTGAGACAGTTCTATTTGTTATCTTGGTCCATTACTTCTTCAGTAGACCGCATTTTGAGGCATAAGATTGCCACCATTTCGCTCATCCTTTGATGCAGCTCCCTCAAGGCTCATTCAGCCCTGATTATAGGATGAGCAAAATGTTGGCAGACCTTAAGATTTGGTTTACACTGGAAGTATTGGACCAAGATAATAACATTGGTCGCAGAAGCTTACATAACCATATAGTTTAATTTGTTAATAACAGAGTAATGCATACTAATTGTCCGGCTAAAACAGGTGACAGACAGAATAACATAAACTACAAGATAGCAGAAGACATGAACTATACTTAAGCTACTTTTACAAACTGAAATAGGAAACCATGCAGTGGTATGGAATGACACACGAAATCCAACTATTATACAATACATACATATTGACCATTAATTCTACTGCTTATGCTCAGATTTTAAAGCATTTTGAGGAAAAAAAAGTGTTATTACAAATTATATTTCCATAACTCATTTAAACACCACTCAGATATGTGAAAGTGGCATCAATGGAAAGGGAAACTCAGGACACCTTATGCTTACTTTTTCAGTGTGCAAGTGGTAAAAGTGGTTGACACCCATTTAATGCAACTAGGGTGTTATTCTGGAAAAATTGGAAGTCATTGCTGCTAGCATTCAAAATCCATCTATTATTAAAACCAATTTTGAGATAGTAATGTATTTTTCTTGTTACTTTGCTACTTTTAATCATAAATTTGAGAAGTTCATCCATCTGCTAGCATTACACTTGCAGTTATTCAGGGAAATGTGCAGGAGAAGATACATGAATAAACAAGATGTTCTTTAATGCTTTTTTTAGGGTAGGTATAACATGCATAAATAGGAAATTACTTTAAAAACTTAAACAAACATGATTCTTTGTTCCAAAATTGATTCATCTTCAGTGCATAGGTACTGTAGGCCTCTTTATTTCTTAAAATAGTTTATGATGTGGTTCTGCTTCTGAGAAGAGTTGGCATTCTTTTTCACACCACTTCAATTCTTGCAGTAATATTTCATTTTGCTGAAACTCTTGTCTGGTCCATATAATGCGCAAGAGTAACTACCATTGCAATGCAGTGATGACAAGGTCACTTTATTCAACCCCACTTTCCATTCCTTTGCTTTGTTGTGAAGCAGTCATAATTTCTATGTCACTCATATACTGTACTCCAGGTTCACATGCATCAATCTTGTCATTCAAATTTTCTTCATCAACATCTTCAATATCATTTCAACCTGGTGCTAGTTTCATTAATTGTGCAGTTGCTATTTCTTTATCATCAAAACTTCGAAAATAACTTTTTTCTCTAACTGAAAGAATTTTTCTCCAACACTGAACTAGTTTATATGGCTTGATTTCCTGTCAGGCATTGTAAATACTATGTATGGCATTTAGATTGTCAATTTCCTCCAGAGTGCCACCAAGTCATCAACTAGCATTCTCTGTAGACAGGCCTGGCAGAAGGGGGTGCATGAACAGATAATCTGCAAACCAATAATCTGAAGTGTACTGTAGTTTGATTCAAAATCTTCCATTTGGTTCTGTTTGCAGTGGAGGCATTTCATATCTGCGAAGTTGAGTCAATTTTTAAAAGTTCACTGCATTACCCATTTCTGAGGCTTCAGTCTAGGGACACCTGGTGTAAACCATTCACCAAATATAAGTTCACTGGTAATAAATCACTATAAAACCCAGATATTAAAAATACCTGCAATAGTGCAAGTCAACTTAAATTTGGCATCATATTGTATGTTCTAGTATTTTGCTAGAGAACCTTACACATTTTGCACATCAGATCTATCATAAGCCTTTTGACCAGAAAACAAAGAGAACATTAACTTGTTACAATGTGAAGAAGTAAGATTAGGATATTTAATGCAGTTTCTGCATAGTGTGTGGGAGTAAATGTTTTACACGATTGTAAGGACTGTTTCCGCAATTATAAACTCCAAAGATGTCACTTGTGAAAAAATTCACCAATTTTCAAATAATTACGTAAATAACTATTACCGCAGATCAGGTGTTATACAAAGATTTGTTATATTGGCAAACACCCACATATTTAAGACATATTATGCAACTTTAGTTAATTGATGGAAATTAAACATTTCTCCACACTAGCCGTATATAGGCTAAGGTTTTTGATAGTCAACATGAAAAATTCAATGCCATGGCAGGGATTTGAACCACAGATATCCTGGTTTCCATCCAGTCGCTCTAACCCATTGAGCTACCATGGCCTACGTGCCGTCCTGACATTAAATTCACCATTTGACTCGTACATGTCCCCGGTAGACCACTAGAGGCTCTCACATTCAAGATACACCGTTTGTGGCGACTTACTATCATAAGTACTTGAGTCCCGGGCTTCATCATTTAACTGTTATTATTTTAGTCAATTGATGGAAATTAAACATTTCTCCACACTAGCTGTATATAGGCTAAGTCTTTCGATAGATAGAGTCAACATGAAAAATTCAATGCCATGGCTGGGATTTGAACCACAGATCTCCTGGTTTCCTTCCAGTTGCTCTAACCCATTGAACTACCATGGCCAACGTGCTGTCCTGACATTAAATTCTCCATTTGACTCATACATGTTCCCGGTAAACCACTAGGGGCTCTCGCATTCGAGATACACAATTTGTGGCAACTTACTATCATAAGTACTTGAGTCCCGGGCTTCATCATCTAACTGTTATTATTTTAGTCAATTGATGGAAATTAAACATTTCTCCACACTAGCTGTATATAGGCTAAGGTTTTTGATAGTCAACAAGAAAAATTCAATGCCATGGCCAGGATTTACACATTATGCAACTTTTTTATTACCAGAATTCCATTGCTAGTCTTAGCTAATAGATAAGTTTGGAAAGTAGAATCAGTTTTTAAAAGTATGGATCATGAAAAGTAATTTGGTTGCCAAGGAAAACCAAATTTCCTAAGTTCAATTTGTAGTCCTGACCAGAAATTTTAAAGTCTGATTCTTCTTTGTGTGTTCTCAGCAAACATAATTTAGAGTCATAAACTGCGCTAAGAATAGTCCTTTTAAGGTTCCCTGAAATCTTGCTGTAGTAAAGTTATGTAATTAAACTGCTCAAAAGCATATAACTTACAAATGAGTTGTCGTGCCTGTTTGAAATTCTTCAGAGGGTGTGTGCTTTAGAACCAAACAGCTTTGTTACTTTCCCCGGCTTTTGATGATCACAATCTGTGGGTGGAAGTTGCATACTTCACTACCAGACAGGAGTAAAACGACCAAAGTGAAGAATGGAAACTGCACCTCTCAGCATGGATGATGCAGCATTGGGACACTTGACCAGCACATCCTTTATCTCCATTATATCATGTAAAGTCATGTCAGATATGAATTAAGAGGTTGAAGCAGAGTGCTATTTATAAGGTATGCTAATTTAATAATTCTTTTAATAATCACATGGCTGCCCCAACTTCATATGCATTTAATATATCATTTTATCGCATAATTCCTCCCCCTCTTTTTTCTCAAAAAATTTGCTTGAAACCATTGGGGAGGGAATTATGCGAGTGGTGCTTTTAGGAATTCAGAAAGGAAGGGAAACCATGTAGTATTTTATAAAGTAACAGTAATTTGTGAATGAACTGGATACATATCACGGTTTCATTGTTTCTTTTCTCTGATTATTCTGCGGTTTCACTTTTGTCACTTTCATCACTATTTTAATTTATATCTGGCTCATTATGACTTAGAAAGTCAGCAACTTCACATTTCAATTTTACAATATGTTGTCACAATGGCTGTACGAGTACTTTTGTGGCAAGCACTGCGTCCATTGTCCGTGACAAGCACCGCTGCATCAATTGTCCTTTATCAAGTCATTTTAAGTCCGTTCCAATAAGAACGAACCAGGAGAGGGAATTATGCAATGTTTAATAGGTAAATAATTTTTAGTGATGAAAAATCAAAGGGGAGGGAAATATGCAAGGGTGGAGCTTATGCGATAAAATACAATAAGTGAAACAGAGAAATAAGTATCAAGTTTCCATACCAAATGTGATTTCTGAATAGCTCAGTTTTGGCCAAAGTATTTCTTGACTAGGATTGCAATACCAGGAGGTTAAATTCAAATTCCCACTGTGGTGCTACCAGTACAGCATAGGACTGGGTAGACCCACTTAATTTAAATGATCTTCAGGACATCTGTAGTACTAGTGAAATAACATTCATTTAAACAAAAATGTGTTAATCACATAATTTCCTCTTCTGATGAGTAATTTGCATCTACCCATTATATATAAAGCTGTATTCTTCTATCCATGTTTTGTTACAATGCATACATATATATATATATATATATATATATATATATATACACACACACATACACTGCCTCTTATGTACTTCAGTAAGAGTAGAGGAAGTATTGTATTCTATCCAAAAATTTGACACCACTTTTCACTGGAAGTATATTTTCAGACTCTGATCCAAAAAGCATGTTGAAGTTGAGAGATTAAGATGTGCATGTGTGCACATGTACGGCATAGCTAAGAATAAAAAGTAGGTTACTATCAAGCTTAGTGAAGTTTAGTATCTTCCAAGTATGTGACACGATTTTCAAGAAAATTTCTGCCTCCCAAATTAACCTTTATGTGGATAAGTTCTGGAATGTTTTACTTTCTGAAAAATGGTGCTAACAATTTTGATTAAAATACCTTATGTTTTAAGATATTTTCATGACGAAATTCATATCTTGATTTTTCTGAAAATAGCCTCAATGGCTTCTGAATTATTGGTAAACCATGATATAAACAAAATCTTACTCTACAGAAAGTATAGATCTGTTTAAAGAACACAGTTAATGTCAGAATTGTTTGAAGAGCTAACATTTCCAAGGTAATTCTCATTATCAGTTTGACTTTCTCAATATTTACTTTTTTCATATATAAATTAATTTTTTATCTCTTGGCTGTTCATAGAAAATAGAATTTAAAAGCCATCAGAAAGCAACCAGGTCTTCAAAGATTTCATTACTGCTTATGCTTGTTGCACTCGCCTAATTTCAATGCATCTTGAAGGAAATATGTACAAATGTTTATCTGAATATGAAGAAGGTAGAGAATAAAAGTTTGTAAGAAGAGTTTGCACACTAGTAGACTTTCGTGTGAGTGCTATCAAATGGTTAATTGTGAATGCAAGAAATGGTTAATTATATGTGTGGAAAGCGTATCCAAATGTTTATTCACATTAGCAACTGCTAGAAAAGAAAAAATTACTAACCTTCAAATATTCCAGTAGATGACTTGTACTTGGAAAAAATGTATACTTGCATCATGGAACATTTTGATAATGGTTTAATGCTGCAAGCAATTTAATAAATTGTATATTTCAATCAAATCCTATATGTGACAGAATTCTGAGCTATACAAAATTCAATCACATAAAGGAACTTTATAGGTTATTTGTAGACAACATCTTAAACATATATTTTAATAAAAATGGTTAACCACTATACTAAACATCTATATAAAGATTTTTTTTTTTTTTTAAAAAACACATTTGTGCTATATCTTGGAAGATGTGGAGGTTTTATCCAAATTTTGGTATTATCTGGATTTCACACATACACAGGTGGTGGTGGTGGTTTTATTGTTTTTTTAAAGGTGCCCCTAAACATGTATTTGTGGTGAAATCTGAATGTCAGATTTTGGCTGTAATACATTGCTTAATGTAGCTGCTATAAGTAGATGCTGGAGAAAATAATATAAAAAATTACTTTCATCTTTATTACACTTGTGCCATGCTGTTATTCATAAATGAAATCATTGAAAGAAATTTAAATTAAACAGAATTTTCTAAAGTTAATTGCCTAGTGCAACAACATTAACATGATTTATAAGCGGACTTTAAATTTTGGGATTGATTGATTGATTGGAATGCAGTGCTTTTGGTGTTACACCATCCTCCAGTTGTATTTGGACCCAAAAACCCTTGCCTGTTTGCAAGTAAAACATCCATCAACATGAATATGGACACTACAAGAGTTAAGGTACTATTTCTACTGTGATTCTTGAATATCACATTTGAAAGAAAGCTATAAACTTTGATTTGTTAGACCTCTCTTATTCTGTTGATGTATTTACTCTTTGTCCACCAGCAAATAGGCTCTGTATTGTAGATAAAAGGTAGTGTTTTAAACAATTCTATCTATGCTGAGGTATCTTGCACTGGACCCTCTAGCTGTGCACACATCATTTGTGTCTATCTTGCAATGTATATTCTTCATTATTAAAGCAAAAATGTTATTAAGTAATTGCAAAATTTAGCTAAACATTAATTAGCTTGATGCACTATATTTAGCTTCCAAAGAAGGTGCATTTGTCTCAGTTGCTGAGCCAGCACTATAGGGACCCATTTACCCATTTCACTGGAGTAGGGAGAGGCTGTCATCTCGCAGCAAAACACTAATACTGTCAGTGTTTTTCATTGTATTATCCTTCAAATTATTTTTTACCTTCTCCACATATTTGCAAAAATCATGTTGCTTTACTGTTACTGGCTTCAGTTTCGTGTATTACCTACATTTCTTTCATCTTTCCCCAGCATATTGGTCTATGTGGCTTAGTCGGTTGGGGTTCAAACCCAATCCAGACCAATGGATTTTAAACATGCTTCAAAGCAATCCCCCACCCCCCACGTCAGTTTACTGGTTTGTAAAAACTCCTGCAGAACAAAATTCTGGCACTAATATGACCTTGTTGATTGACAGCATTAACAAATAAAATAATTATAATTAGCTATCCCATATTGTTCAGTGGAATTCAGATCACATGCATTTAGGCTTAAGTGAACATCAGTATGGCCCAAAGAAAGCAGAAAATATGGCCACTTTAAATATCTTTAGGGTTAAATATTAGAATTAAAGTTCTGCTTTACATATAGTGCTGTCATACTGAACATTTTATTTTTGTAACAATATCAGATCTCATGAAACTTCTCGATAGAGGTTTTGATTTCGAGCATTGTAATTATGTTCAGAGTTATCTTGATACATTTGTCCATGATAGTTGCATTTATCTGTAAGCAGGAAGAGAATTTTTAGAGGACACTACCTGTATTATGTTGACATGACAACAATTTTAGCTTAAAATTAAGCAATAGCAGAGTTGTGTATGAATTCTCAGATAATTAATGTGGAAGGCCTTGCCTCTTCTCTTCATTCCCAGAGCCTCTTAAGTGGTGAATAAACTGTAAGGTTCAATGTTTTCTTTGGAAATTGCCAAACATATTCAGACTAGTACAAAAGTGAATCTCGATTCACTTTAGTACTAATTTGTGCTTCACTGTCCCTACGCTTCTTCCAAGTTTATACTTTGATATTCAGACTATTGTGCTAGGATTTGTCTTACAGAGTGGCAAAATTCAATATTCTAAACACAAGTGTGACTGTTTTAATTTCTATGATAGTAATGTTCACGAACAGTTGTAGTGTTATGACTGACTGTTAATAATTGCTTGCTTAGAGTAGGCAGGTAAGTAGATACTTAGTCGATGTATAGTTTGCGCATTTTAAAACTGCTGTGGGCAAATTGTTGTGAAGTTGTTTAATGTTCATGGGGGAGATTTTATTTTGAATTGTGATTATTCATTAATTTACCATATTAACATTGAAACTTCCTTGGTCTCTGATAAGTGTGATATGAAGAAAACCATAAATCACATTATTTTAAATTTAATTATGATGCAATTTAAACTATCATGTGGGCTTAACTAAAGATCTCCCAGTTTCATTTATGATTCATTATATGTTTCACAGGTTATTGTCTGCATAACTACTAGATTTTAATTTAATAGAACTAATTCACAATTTTTGGGTGCATACTCTCCTTCACAGGGTCTGTTAGCATTGCTTTGTGTATCTGTACACTTGAAAAAAAATTGGCCACACACTGCAAGAATGAAGTTCAGATTCACGAAAAAGACTCTTAACACATTTAAAGTTCACTAATCAGTACAAAATTAGACTGAATCAAGTTACAATGAAATGTTTTTTAACTGAGTTACAAGGCTTTGAAACTTAGCTGAAAGTAATTTACTGCATATTGGCTGGAGGAAAACGATATGAATTCTTATTTTCAAATTTTAAGCAGTTGGAAGCATAATACAGTCTTAATAAATTCCAGGACATGGTTGAAATGTTCTTAGAATTCTATTCCATCTATTTGCAGTTCAGTTTAATAATTTGTATTTGCATCTAATACATAGACTGGAATTGATTATACAATGGGTATTATTATCAAGCCTTAAATATCTTTAACAGCAGTTTGGTTGAAGGACGTAATGCATTTTATTTTAAATTTATTTCCATGAATTGATATTCTACAAAAAGATTTTACCTCCATTGGCATATGCTCCAGTATTTCTCATTGAGAATCTTCTTTACTTGCAAAATAATCTCACATAATGTAATGGATGAAACCCATACATGTAAGTGAGTTAGCAAAACACAAACTGCATACTGGTTCATGTAATGAAACAATATCTGTTGTTTTGGTAGCTTTTAAATGTTGAGAACAGGTGATAGGGTTAAATGCTGAGCAAATATATATGGATGTAATTTGTTTAAAGTGTATAGAAACTTTGGAGATTATATATGGGAGCCTGCAAAAAATTTATGATTTTTAGAATATCTAAAACATTAGTGTAAAAATACAATACACAAAATGCTAGAATGCAGCTGAAATAAATCGCATTTGTTTGTTTTTTCAATCTTATGAGGTAATATGTTGAGTTTAAGTTAATCTCAATTCCTTTAGGTATATTAGTGCAATTAATAGTAGTTTTCTTAATCTAAAGTTTCTTCACATGGAATTTGAATATCCGTAATATTTCCTAATAGGTTTATTTAATATTGTGTTTAACATCATTTGTTAAAAGTATAATTCTAGATGTAAATAAACCAAACTGAAGTGCATAATGAATTTTACTTAACCAGCATTACTGCATTACAGAAAAAAAAGAGAATAATGACTCAAAGTGAAATATACCCTAAAGTAACTTAAAAGCCACAATTCATTGCAAATGAATTTCTACTTAGTAGACAGAGAAGATGCATTCAATCTGAAAATTTGATATAGAGATTTCACTGCAAATCCAATTTTTTTTTTTTTTTTTTTTTTTTTTTTTTTTTTTTTTTTTTTTTTTTTTTTTTTTAGGTGTCTTGACAAACAGTTTCATAGTGCATGGTGTGTGAACAGCTTAACTAAAATTGAAAAGTTGGTTAAATGCCAAACTAACTTCTAACTCTTTCAAGGATGTGACAAAGATTTTAAAGAAAATCTCCCCCCCCCCCCCTCATCCTCCACTCCAATTTATATGGAAAGTTTTGGAAAATTTTGATTTTCTTAGATATTTATTAAAACACAGGTTTATAATATTTTCATAAAAAATTAAATGTATATCTTTAAATTTTCTGGGAATAGCCACTGGAGTCCTCTTAGTTCTGAATGACTTGCATAGATGGTAATTTGTAGAAGATAAACAAAATATCACTACACAAATTTATATCTGGTTAAAGCACACAATTGATATAAAATATAGAGATAGATTCAACCTGAAAAATTTAATGCAATGGCTGTTCTATTCCCGGCCTGGCATCGACTTTTTTTCAGGTTGAGTGTATCTATCCAAAACCTTAGCCTATACATGGCTGGTGTGGAAGAACAATTAATTTCCATCATTTAACTTAACATCATTTTTGTCCAGTTCACCATTTCCAAGATATTTCTTTGTCATTGGTCAAAACGTACTTTTCTCAAACAGAAAGGTCTTTTTTATCTTTCTCGTTCTCTTCATTTCCCCATCCCCCTTTTTCATCTTTTCTTTCTTCTGGTCAAGAAAGAGAATAGATTAAATTTAAAGGGAGTCAATGACACTAAACTAAAGTGTTGTTTAGTGTCATTAATCGACTCCCTTTAAATTTAATTTATTATAACAACACTGTTTTCAACACTTCCAAGAAAGAAAGAGAATAGAGTTTCAAAACCATCCATCCAGTTTAATAATGATGTGATCACAGCTTAAATCTACGGTATTCCTATTATATATGCAAGGAAATATGTAATAAAACTATGTTTGCAAATGTTTATCTCGATTAACATTAAGTAGATAGAAAAGTTTTTGTAACTGTAGTTTGTTGAATGGCTAGAGAAATTCATGTGAATGTAACAGCAGTTTCTTTAGTGTAAGAAACCCATTTTATTGCCATTGTTTAATATGTGTAAAATTTTAATTTATTCTCACAGCTCCTTAACTGATCTTCACAAGAAACCTTAAACATTGTCATTTTAGTTATTTTTAAAAAATGACATTATTTTTATATTACAAATATAATATATATCTTGAATTTTCAATGAACTATCTTGAATTTTATCTAACTTTGAAATCATAGGTTTCAGAGCAACCAGACTTCTGATACATTTGATTATGTTTGAAAAATGCTGTCAGAATAACTTTTAATATCATGTTACCTTGATTTTTCAATATTTACAGCAGCTTAAAGGCAGAAATGTCTTCTATATAGAAAAAGATTCTTACAAAAAGCTTTTACTGTGAAAAAATGTTCATAAGCATAATTCGGCTTAGGAATACAAAAAGTAATATTGCCTTGCATTTTGTGAACTGGTGAGTCACAGAATTTATATTTAACATTCTTGCCTGCACTTAAAAATTTGAAATTTTGAATGTGAAGTCCAGTTAAGTGAAAATATAGAAACTCTGGATGTATATAAACAGAAGGAGCAAGCATTTGTGTGATGGCATGCATAACCAAATATGCCTGGGAGTGTTGGGACTGCCTATGTGGTTTGGTGGTGATTGCTGATGAACAAATTTTCCAAAGGCAAAGCTGCCACTATGACCATAGATGTTAAAGGTGACATAAATTTGGTAGAAGTGCTCACAACCTTCTCCACACACCATTTATTTTACTCTGTTGTTTACATAGTCTTACAAAATTCATTTTTCTGTTTTTTTATCTTATTAAGATGTAGTACATTTGCATAAATAGTTGTATTACACATATTGTGGATGGTACGAGGTAATACAGGAAACAGAATTGATAATAAATTCACTGACTGATATGTGCACTTGCATAACTTTCTCTACTCTTGTACAAATTGTTTTTAAAAATGTTTAATGCTTCCATCTCCTTCGTGTTAATTGAGATGAAGTTTGTAGAATGCACTAGGCTTAAGTGATAGTCAAATCTTTTAAGAGCTTACCTCTATGTGATGGCTTTGAAATTTGATACTCTTTGCATGGCCAGGACTTTAAAAAGTGAGTGACTTCCTCTGAGAAAGCCCGCCTCGGTAGCCTGGTGTTAGCATGTCTGCCTCACGTTCAAGAGGTCCCGAGTTCGAATCTCGGTCTGGGTGAGTTACTTGGATAAGGTTTTTTTCGCAGTTTTCCCTTATCCTGAAAGACGAATGTCTGGTAACTCTAAGCTCTATGGACCCTGGGCTCATTTGAGCGTCTTTTCATCCATTCCATTCATCGTCCGATATGACTTAACGTTGGAGGACGTAAATTACACCAAAAAAAAAACCCTCCCTCTGAGAAAAAATAGAAGTATTAGAAAATTCACAATTAATAACAGGGATTGGTGATATCCTCAAATACATTCAGACAAAAATTGTGTTAATGGAATTCTCATTGTTGTAAAATAATGTTTTATGTTATGGCGTACCAGTCATACAAAATTCATACTGAATGAAGAGAAAATCCAAGGTTATTCCCAAAAAATTCAAGATATACATTTCAATTGTCACTAAAATATTTTAAACATTTGGCTTGTAATTAAAATAGCAGTAGCCTTTTTTATGAAAACAAAAATTTTCAATCATATTTCCTTGTGAAAATGTTCTGTGTTCCATCTTTGGAAGATGCTGAACATTAGTATGCAGTTCCGTGTCATGTTTTAGTGCTCTTCACATACAGGTGCACATACAAACCTTTGTCTAAAAAAATTATTATTGTTATTATTATTATTATTATTATTATTATTATTATTATTATTATTATTATTATTATTATTATTATTATTTAGTATCAAAATGTACTTCCTCTATTTACTGTAAGCACGTAGAAGGGAATGTAAAAAGTAAATCACTACATGCTGCTCATAAAATTTTATTCTTTACATTATTTAATAACAAAGAAAATAATGGCATTTAGTACGTAGTACAAAATTCGTATCTCTAGCTGCAAATATCTTTGAAATGGTTAATGCAACAAAAGAACTAACATTGTGCTTTAGCAAGACTATATTTTTGGTGCTGTAAGTTTTTGTCTATCTCTTGCATTTAGCAGGTAAGCAACACAACTTCTTACACTATGCCCAAAAAATTCAAGATGTTAATTTTATTGGTAAAGCAAATAAATGATGATGAAACATTTTACAAATTTCAACTTGAAGAGTTTTTTGAAATCTGTGTTTCGCTTCCTTGGAATAAATTGGTAAATTCCTAAATGTAAATATAAAGTTTGATTTTTATCCAATATTTAATTTTTAGAAATGCAGTTCTTTTTCACATACACATAAATATGCAGTAATTTTTCTAAAATGGTCCTTTTTCTCTTTGATTTGTGCGACTTAGTGTTATTCCCAGTGAAAACTAAAGAGATTAAGTTAATTGGTGGAAAATAATCATTTCTTCACACTAACCGTAGATAGGCAGAGATTTTGAATTGATAGAGTCAACATTCATGGTTCAAATCCTTGCCTTGGCATTGAATTTTTCAAGTTGACTCTGTCAATCTAAAGAGATTGTTTGAAGGAATATAGTACTTCCTCGACCTACTCAATGTGGAGAAATACAACTTCCCTCCCCCCTTCGTTATTCAGCTCTGAAGCAGTTTTTCAGTTTACAGAAGCCACAGACTGTGTTAATTCAAAGGGGTTGTAAATAAATACACGTGACTAAAGAGTTCCTCATTGTCTGGTGGGCAAACTACAACTTCCTGCTTAGCATGTCATCTCTTCTTCATAAAACAGTTTGGTACAAGTTTAACCTTTTTGTTGTTATTCTTGTGCAAAAAGATAAAAGAGAATTATTGTGACAGTTCATTTAATAAATCATTGGTTTATTCAGGTTCACTATTAGCGAACTTAGCCATTATTAAAAAACATATGAGGCTAAATGTAGGTGCTGAGTTGGTCTGGTTTTCAGACAAGCTATAAGTGTGCTGCTTGCTATATGGTGCATGTATTGAGAAAGTATTATTCTTGAGCATGTCATAGCTGACAATCCTCTGCAACAGTAGAAAAACAAACCTGAAAAGAGTAGAAAGACAATTGAGGGGCTTAGATTCATAAAGCCAGATCCCAACTGACATGAGATTTTAGATAGAAGCATGACTGTTTACGTCTGCAATCATGTGAAGTATCAAACGAATGGGGATATGCCCAAGCTTTCAGTTTGCACCATTCATATCCCAACTCTGTGCTCATGGCATAGTGAACGGTAGTGAATATGATGCCATCTGCAGATGTTCCTGAATCTCCTAAAAAGAGATGAAACGAGCGAAAAAGGCAACTAAATGGGTAATAAACAGAAGAAAGTTTTGCAGAAATAGTAAATCTTCATTAATCAAACAGGAAATACTTTGTTGACATACAGAATGGTATCACTTCAAACTTTTTAAGTTTGGGGGAGGAGGGAAATGTTGATGGGGTTCCTTTCCTTTTACATAAGGTTCCTGTGGATCATAATAATCCTGAGATTATTAAATTTGGTTTATGTTATTCTAACTCTGAAGTGTATCTAAAAGTTAATTTTAAATCTATAAATAAATCTGATTTTTATAACAATCTTCGCCATGATGGTGTTGATGCTGAAAAATGTGAAGATCTGGAAATAAAGCTGGATTAGGTATTTCAAGAAGTTAAATAAAGGAAATGTCTATTTTACACCATTTTTGTTTTGTATATTTTTTGTTGGATTAAACAATACAAAACCAAGGAAAGTACTAATCACAATGATTCAAGAATTTGCATATGGACTGGAAATCCCGTAATTTAAATACCTAGAAAATATCAAGTCTTAATGTTAACTACTTTCCATGTTTTGGGAAAAAAACAGAAAACTACATTTATCCCAAATGAACTTCAGTTGGTACCTGCTGTTATTATTTTAAGTGCCTCAATTGTGTTAACTATTTATAACAAATTTTGTGAAAAGTTACCACTTTAATCAATGATAAATATGGTTATCAGTTTGGCATAAATGAATTTATTGTGATGCGGAGTTGTTAAAATATAACATTTATATTTGTTAACAATGTTGTCGATTGCCAGTCATGTAAATCCCACCATTGTGCAGGAATTTTGCCCCACAGGCATTGTTTCACATGCCAGTAAATTTACTGACATGGAGGTGTCACTTTTAACTGCATTGTGTCAGTGTGATCAGTAGGCTAGTGCCTAAATTGCTTTGATTGTTTTTATATTGTTTTCTGTTGCTTTTTCTTAAAAATTTAAATAATTGATATTTAGCAGCAATTCATTCCAGTATCTTTAATTGCCATGGAATAGTGGATTATACCGGTAGTACTCTTATTTGTCTGCTCTAGTATTGTCAGAAATTTTAGAATATAAAACAAAATTTAGGAAGGCACGTTGACCATGGTAGCTCAAGGGTCAGAGCGACTGGACGGAAACCAGTAGATCCGTGGTTCAAATCCCAGCCATGGCATTGAATTTTTCAGTTGGCTCTAATTAATCAAAAATCACCCATATACCGGAGTAATGTATTTAAAAGGATTAATTCTTTAAGGATTAATTCCTCAATATAAATTTACATTAAAAAAATAATCTACGATAAAAATCCTGGTAATTAAGTACTTACAATAGTAAGTCACCACAAGTAGTTGTCTCAAATATGAGAACCTTAAGTGGTCCACCGGGAAATATAATGAGTCAATTGGAGAATTTAATCTCAGGAAGGCACGTTGACCATGGTAGCTCAAGGGTCAGAGCGACTGGACGGTAACCAGAAGATCCGTGGTTCAAATCCTGGCCATGGCATTGAATTTTTCAGTTGGCTCTAATTAATCAAAATTCCATTCTCTTTGCACAGTCAAGATGAAAATAAGACTTCCCATTTGAGGAAAGTATAAGTATTGAAAAATAAGGAATATCTCAAAAATAGATTACTAAAGAAAACAAAAGAAGTATTTGATGTTTTGACATCATTTGACATGTTTTGTATAGCAGCATTTTGTCTATTACAGTTTACCACTTACGTTAATGTCATGTAGAATGAAAAGGACTTCAGAGGACATTTCCATAAATTCAATATATACATTATATTTGTCATAAAATATCTAAAACCTGTGGTATTTTAATTAAAACCATTAGTCATTTTTTAAAAAATCAAATTTTTTTGAAAAATGTTCCATTTAAATTTTACTGTGATTTGAGGAGAGAATTTTCTTGTAAATTGTGTCCCGTCCTTGGAAGATGCTGAATTTGAATATGAAGTTTGATATTTAACTGACTTTTTATTTTTGAGTTATGCTATTCACACATGCTAGCAAATATTCTGTTGAATTAAGAGATACTGCGAACCTATATTTTTGGTGAAATGTTAATATGGAACTTTTAAGTGGACTGCAGTATTTCCTGTATCTACTATGTAAATGTTAAAGAAAGTAAAAGGACTGATGATTGAAATGAAGGAAATCTGTAGATAAACTTCTGAGAAGTTGGTTTTTGCTTGTGAAATTTTGATTAAAGCTATTTATAGACCTAACATTTGTCTGGCCTCTCCCTTACAATATCTCCATCTTGACTTTTAATCAAAACCATAACATTTGCTACAATGTCTGTCCATTGTGGACTTTGTATAATGTGCACCTTCTATGGTATTAACTATTTGCAGCAATTTATTAAAAAAATTATTATGAGTAACAGGAAGTAGATAGGAAATTTAAAAATGTTTCATACAATAACTTGTAGATCGGCTATGAAATAGTTCTGTTGCATATGAACCTAGAGTTCTAAACATACCAAATATTTTATTAAGGTGTTATTTTACAGAAATGTAAATCATTTTGATAAATCAAACATTAATTTATAGCCTTTTAGTTAATTTAAATTAATATTTTATATCTCCAAAAGGTGTGACAAATTCAATGTTATATTGTTTAATTATGTAGCTTTCACCTGCATTGCTCTCGTCCCTCATTTCCAGGTTGGTTCACATTCAACTGATAACTGCATGTTTGTCTCCTTACTTCTGTTTATGGTGGGTGTAATATTCTAAATTATAGAGAAATATAAATGTTTTGAAATTAGAAAATAGATTGAATGGTTCTCTTTATTTTTATATTTAAACTGAAGTACCATCAGCTTTTTGGTACCTATTTTGTTTATTATTCTACATCAGTAGTATTAGATTCATAAAGCTTGATTTTGAGTCTAGTTCAGATCCCAAAAACTTTTGGAGAGCAGATGCAAAATAATAAAAAGCAAACAAAGTAATGAAATGACAACCTAATATTAACTTTGTTAATTTGAAGATTACTTTAACACTACACCACACAACTAAAAGCATTCTCTATTTAGGACTGTGATTTGGAAATATATTTTTGAAAATAAAATATTTTACGGTGTTCTGATTGCATACAAAACTAAACATTTAAATGCTGTTTGCAGATATTACTATTGTCAGAGGTTAAATTCAGAAATATTCAACGTTTATTTTGCTTACAAAATTTATGTAGATATATTACTAATTTTTTGGACATCTTGTGCAGTTGAGAATCATTGGCATTTTTGTGTAGTGACACAGTTTTAGATATGAAAAAGTTACATTAATAACTTAAATTGTGTTTATGATATTTTAGTTTTCTTTTAAATCGAGCATTTAAATCTAAGTTAAGAAGTTGAACTGTGGAATTGCTTACTACAAAATGTGTGTATTGAATTGCCCTTGCTTCCACTTGTGTGTTAACTGCTGTGATGGTATTACTATACATATTTATCTGACAACACTGTATTGTATGTGATACTGACTGATACTATAAACATGATGGAGACGAAAATGCTTACTTAGCATGCATGTCAGGCTACTTCAATCCTAGTGTAAACGTCTGGAAGGAAGAAAGCAATAGTGAGACGGATGACCGTTTGGGTTTTTATGGGTAAACGACCAAATACCCAAAGAAAAGATACCGCTGAGTCCATCAAAACCCAATCGGCCATATCTCACTATCTCTGTCACTGTCTTTTCCCTCCCAGACAATTACATCAGGATTGAAGTAGTCTCATATAACGTTTTACCGCTGGCTTTTTTTCTAGTCGTCGTTGATGGAATCATTTAATGATAAGCTTCTACTGCTGACGTGGTTAGTATATAGTTTTCACCGCGGAAATATCTCTGAAAAACCTTCTGTAATGACATCACTTATGTTTTCAAACACGTTTTGTTGCAGTAATATAAACTTTCGTGGTTTTACTTCTTTGGCCATAAATGTTTAGTGAGACACATGTGAATGTGAATATAAAAATAAATTGATCATTATTTATTCAGAATTGTGAATTTTAATGTTACAGTGTCTGTACTTCATTGTTAGTTCTTTTTAACTGTACGAACATTGCTTGGCTTGTGCATGCCGTCACTCATCGTTGAAGTCAAATGGTAAACGTTCCCAAAATGTAATGCAAATGTATATTGTGGACGTTGATCAGCATAATTACAATGGATGTGTCTGATTTGTTCATCACAGAGATACTCGCCTGCCTCTGTAGTATGGTGGTGTTGGCGTGTCTACCTCACGTTCAAGAGATCTATAGTTCGAATCTTGGTCAGGGTGTTCTATCTGGATAAGGCCTTTTTCCGGGTTTCTCTTATCCTGAAAGGCGAATGTCGAGAAACTCTAAGCTCTATGGACTCAGGCTTAACTTAGCACCATTTCATTAATCGTCCGATATGACATCCATTGAGGGACGTCAAATAAAAAAAAAAAAAAAAACTCATTGTGGAGTATATGTTGCGCAGTGTGCATGCCAAAGAAAGAAGTCTTCGTCTTAGAATCTGCCAGTCTAGGAGAGTTCTTAACCGTAAACAACTGATATCAACTGGCCCAAGATTTTGTAAGCATGGAACAAGACAATGGCTTAAAGTGCTGCTACACACCGCATACAAACGCAATATACGGACGTGGAGTATGAGGGGGGAAAACCACTAGAATTTCTGCTGAGCTGAAGTAAGGAAAAGTACTTACGAATATCTCTCAATATCCCTTGTGTCAACCCTTTTCATTGCACTTGTTCTCCAAGAAACATGGCAGATGTTCAAGGAAATACGCGTGACATATAATGCATATTTCAATCTCGCATGCTAGATGATCAAACTGTAAGCATAAATAGTTTTGTTCAAAAAATACTGTGAATGCTGAAACTTCCATTTTTATTCTGCGTAAATACGATATTGAATTGAAAGTAATGGATACTTTCTTATTTATTAATAAGTTGTCCGTTGTTAAACGTTGCTCCTTTCTTGTACCGTAATATCTCCCCAATTGGAGCCGCACGAAGTATCAGAGATCTGTGTTACGGGCGTTCAACTGCAAGGTCATCAGCGTCCTCGAAATATTAGAATATAGTGCAGTTTGTGCTAAATACGTGATACAATTGTGTCCTGGCTAGAAGACAGAAGACATTTAAATAATAAGGACATTGTCTTCCCATTTTTCGCAAGGATTTGTTATTGCCAAGAACTGGTAAAATAGAGATGCCAAACTGAGCACATGGTCTGTGAAAGGAGATGCTCATCCTCACCGTGTTTCCCCTAAAGGACCCACTAATAGAACGTGCAGGTTTATTAGTAAACGGTATCATAATGCGATCAGCTAATCAAATAACTTAAAATCTATGCACTTTATTATCAGAACTTAACGCGTTGACATTTTTATATTACATTGTATATTGGAAATTTGGTTCAAAGCTGTGTCCAAAGAGTGCAATTTAAATCTAAAGGATAACATTAACCATACAAAAGAATGTCGGGAATAACAAGTGGTCTAAGTGAAATCAAGTTCGTGAAAGAACCTCCCTCCATTGCTATTAAGATGTAAAAAGTTCACACCAAGAAACAAATTATTTCAGTTACAAACATGGCGATTTATCTGTGCCGTGCGCTACTTACAGAGCTGCTGGCCGGCATAGGATAACTAATGTGAGTAAATCGACCTGTTGACCTCATACCTAGCAATCCTTACAGTTCAACGACTCGACAGTATTTGGAAGAACAACTATATGGCTATATACTGACACTTAAAATTCATCCGTGTTTATTCTTTGCATTAGTGATACTTAGTGTATGTACGAGGGCTGTTCAATAAAGAATGATCACTTTTTTTTTGACAACGTACCTTTACTCATCCTCATAATTATGATGGCCTTCTCAAAATAGTCTCCCTTGAATGCGATGCACTTGTCCCAGCGCTTCTGCCAGTCTTCAAAGACATGCTGGAAACCAAATTTTGAGATATCCTTCAAAATAGCCTCCGCAGCCTTCACCACTGCTTCTAATGATGGATAATGCCGCCCAGAAGGCGTTTCTTCAAGTTATGGAATAGAAAAATGTCACATGGGACTAAATCCGGACTATAGGGAGGTTGAGAGGTGTACTTCACGTTGATTTTTGTAAGATATTCAGCAACAACATTGGCAATATGCGGCCGCGCATTATCGTGGTGCAGCTTCAGCCTCCTTCACGGAAATGTGGTCTTTTGCGCCTGATATGGTCTTGCAATGTTTTCAAGACATCCCTATAGTATTGTCCAGTTACTGATGTGTGTGCAGGTACAACATGCTGATAAACCATTCCATGAATATCAAAGAATGAGATGACCATAACTTTCCCAGCAGAAGCAACCACTTTTGCTTTTTGGGGTGTTGGTGATGGAGATTTTCACACAGAGATTTGCTATTTGCTCTCAGGATCAAAATGATGTAGCCAAGTTTTTATCAGCAGTGATTACGTTTGAAAGAAATTTCGGATCTTCCTCTAACATCAATTTTAACTGCATGTTACCTCCACTGCAGCGGCAGGCGATACTGAACATACCTGAACTTACCTGGTTCTCAGAGGCGGGAACCAGGAGTACCAACAATGAAACTACTATGGCGTGTTTGTTTCACATTAAGCTAACGGAATATAATAAGATTGAATTTTATTGCAGAAAATTATGATCATTATTTTATTGAACAGCCCTCGTTGTAGAAATTGAATAGGAGCTGCTCAAGTAAAGGATATGCATTATGGCATTAATCATTGTCGCATGTAAGGAACGTAACTCCTAGGCTGTTGTGTGGTTATTTCGGCATGACCTTGAGCCTTGCGATTTCAAGTCCATTGACGAGAACTGCTGCAAGTCTTAGCTGATGTAGAGACTTCATTGTAGCTCAGTGATTTGGAGTTTCGTACTTCAGTGGTCATATTCCCTACAGACAGTAATGTTAACTCATATTTCCAGGCTCTGCGGAAGTCGGGGTATAATCTTTCCTGGAGATCTTCACCCTCTAGACGTGCATCGAACCTAGGATCGCTCGAACAGCAGCCAGGGGCCAGTTGCCAGTTGCATTTTAATGAAAGTATTAAAATAATACAAATGAAAGATGTGATGACCGTCTTGAGTACTTACGATTGCCGTCTCCAGATTAGGTTTTGTACACACTTTTGTGTAAATCATAAACTTAACTATACAGTTAGAACAAATTATCAGTCATGACCCAGTTCCAAAGGAGCATTAGGAAAAGAACCAAAAGCTTGGCATTTTTGTCACGAGATTGATGCGGAATGCGTTATTGACAACATGTCGACAGAATTCGTGAAAGGGGAGATATTTCGCTCTGTTAATATAATTATAGAGGACTGCAATTTTTACTGCCAACTGATCTGTAGCGTACAAAATACTTCCTACATAAATAATCTTACTAACGTCTAGCTGTGTACGAGGCTGGTTATGTATATAAAGAAATGAATTGTATACTTCTTTAATTTATATATTTTCCTTGGGGGAACTATCATGGTCCAGTTCTCCATTTTCCTAAATGTTCTCCAAGCGTTTTAATTCTCTTTGCCTCAGTATTAACATTATTTCAATACGGTAGTGCAATTTCTCCTATATACCTTCCTCCAATTCATCACAATTATCTCTTATTCTTTACACATAAGACATCTCGGTAGGAGAGGATTATTTGGATAATTCCAGCCCCCCCCTCTCCCCAAGGCTTCTTTATCTTCAATATCGAGTAATTGTGAAAGGACTCCGGGTTCGTTTGAACATTTCGCATGTTAGGGAATTCTCCACTGAAAATTGTAAAGACCAGACATTTAAGTGAAGTCGACTAAAATATATAAGGTGTTTAGATTTCAGTTCAGTGTCTTTTAAATCGTGATATTTTTTTTTATTTAAATGACGTTTTGGCGTTTTTGGAAAGTCTGCAACTATGGGCACTTGATTAATGCGAAGATCGTTCTTAAAGAACATTCAAGTACAGCTGTTGATATTCTATCTCTTCCTTATAGTTTCCCAGAAAAAAAAGTATAAATGCTGCGTTTTTAAATAAGCTGTGTAAATAACATATTTACAAATTTTATCGATAACCATGGAATTGAATATCCTTAAATGGTTTTTGCTGGCCTTTAAAGAGTCCATTGATATACATTTTCATGAAGAAAGTAGGCATAACAGCAAAATTCTAGTTGTAAATTTTTTTATCAGATAGGTTTGAACTGAGAAACTTACAATGAAAAGGTTTAAAATACAAAGAGATTGTGGAGCTACCAAGTTTAGAGACTTAATACAAAAAAGGAGGAAAGCGACATTTTGATGTTACTTTCAATTGAGCATTCCCTTAAAAAGCAATTACAAGCTATTTCAGAAACGGCTTGCTTCTACACTACAACATATTTAACCATCAATATATTTTTAAGCACCTTTATTCAAAAGCAGATCCAAGATCAGTTTGAACTGTTCAATATGAATTATTTCAACCCAAAAAGGAACTAAGGATGAAGACGCAGAAGTAGATGTAATTCTCTGATATACGCTTGATATTTTGGTAATTATGTTATTATTGCAACAGTCAGATTGTTCGTGAAACTATTAAAATTAATTCGTTAAATTAATTGATAGCAAACCACAGCAATTGTAAATACAGCGACAAACGTACCGCGTGTTCCAAAAGTTGCTTTGATGGCGGTAACTGGGTTCGAACTGGGAAATGTTTAGGAGATGCAGGCTAAAAACAATTTGAACCCGTGTAACGTACCTTGAATGACCAATACGTATATCTGAGGCTAGAATGTGATATTTTCGGGTAAAGGTAGTTTAAGAAATAGCAGCGATGAAGTAATTGCGATCATTAAGGAATTTAATGTTAGGAAAATGCTTCCGTTGGCATTTTTATACGGTACTTAACGTTGGCACATTCAAATGGGGAAGTCGGAACCTTTAGTGATAGTAATGCCAATTCAGAAGAATCCCTTCCATAACAGACTTAAGATATACGAGGCATGTTTTTTTACGTCAGTACCGTTTTGGAATTTAAAAAAGACGTGCATAGATATCGCAATAATTTTATTTTTACATGAAAGCCTGTACCTTAATCTACTTTTCTACTTAATTTCCGTGAATATCGAGGCACTGGTCATAACGTGGCATCAGTTTTTGAATACCCTCCTCATAAAATTCTGCCGCCTGACGTGTTAACCACTATATCACAGCTGTTTTGACTTCGTTATTGTCTTGAAGACGCTGACTGCCCATATGTTTCTTCAAGTGCAGGAACAAATGGTAGTCGCTGGGTGCCAGATCAGGGCTGTATGGAGGATGATCTAGAGTTTCCCATTGAAAAGATTTGATGAGATCTTTGGCCCGATTAGCCACATGTGGACGGGCATTGTCATGCAGCAAAACGATACCCTTACTCAACTTGCCACGTCTTTTGTTCTGGATTATACGGCGCAGATTGTTCAATGTCTCACAATAAGACGCTGCATTGATTGTCTCATTACGAGGCAGAAACTCCACTAGCAATACTCCTTTTCTGTCCCAAAAAAACTGCACATGATTTTCCGGGCAGAAATTGTTTGCTTAAACTTCACTTTTGTGGGTGATGATGAATGTCGCTATTCCATGGATTGTTTCGATTCTGGTGTGACGTAGGCCATCCATGTTTCGTCACCAGTAACAATTTCGTCTAAAAAATCTTCACCTTCATTGTGGTACCGCTCAAGGAAAGTCAATGCACTGCCTAAACGTTGGGTTTTGTGCAAATACGTCAACATTTTCGGAACCCAACGTGAACACAATTTCCGGTACTTTAAGTTCTCGGTCACAATATCGATACAAAACACTACTGGAATATTGAGGAAAATAGTCGCACAATGATCAGATTGTAAAGCGTCTGTTTTCTCTCACCTTTTGGTTCACTTTCTGCACCAAATCTTCAGTAACGACCGAAGGACGCCCACTCCGTTCTTCATCGTGCACATTTGTGCGGCCACCTTTAAATGCTGTCACCCATTTCCTTACCATTCCATAGCTCACAATGTTTTGTCCGTAAACTTCACAGATCTCACGATGAATATCGATCGGTTTTACGCCTTTAGCACTAAGAAATCTTATAACAGCCCGTACTTCACAATCGGCGGGACTCTCGATTGTCGGAGGCATCTTAAACAGTAACCAACGTATACAATGAAGAATCAGACTGTAATGAAGTCAGTGCGTAGACAAGTGATGTAGGTAACCAGCGCGCATGCGCGGAACGCCGACCGTAGCGCTGCGGCGGCGGAATCGCAAAACGGTACTGGCTGAAAAAACATGCCTCGTATATTACTCAAAACTGTCCTCCACCATCCTAGTATGCTCATAAAACTGCTAAAGAAGTGAAAGTAATTCTTGGAATTATTATCCTCTGATAGTTCGTCTTTATTATGGCTATGCATACCTCTTGTCCAGGATCTGACTGTGGTCATATCTACTTAGGAACAATCACTTGAATTAACTGGTTTACCTTAGTTTTGTGGTCATTTTTACAGTGCTCTCGTACTGTGACTATTGTAATTCCACGAATTCCGTTGAGAAATGAAGTGATGGAACAGCAAATGGATAATACGCGAAACTGAATAACAGAAGATCCATTCGGAAATTTACTAGTTTATATCGTGACTGTAACATTACTACAAAATCTTGGTGTTCCAAATCGGTGAAAGCAGTTTCGGTGTTTGAACGTGAATTGTTAAATTGCCGGATGTTTGGGTGTCATTTAAATTAACTAATCTAGGGCAGTAAATGTCCATGCGCGTAGCCCACAAAGGAAACAGACTACTGAAATTTCGATCATACCGGGATCTTTAGGTAAGGCGTATTCTGAGCAGGTACGGAGAAAGCGTATGATGCAGGAAGTGCCATTGTAGCTATGTATATAGTTTCGCTTCACTGTAATCAGTGATGCAAATGGTCTTAATTTATAGGGTAGTGCTTACTTTGAACATTCCTGTGTATTACAGCAAGCGCTGTGCTATTTCCACGCATAACATGATTCCTAATGAAGATCAGCTTCCATGTTTTTTAATTTTACGTCCTCCAACGTTGTCATATCGGACGGTGAATGAAATGGGTGAAATGAGGCTCAAATGTGTCCGGGGTCCATGGAGCTTAGAGCTACCCGACATTCGTCTGTAAGGATAAGGGAAAACCCCGGAAAAACCTTATCCAGGTAACTCACCCTGACCGAGATTCGAACTCGGGACCTCTTGAACGTGAGGTAGACATGCTACCATCTACGCTACCATGTGCTTATCGCTGAGAGCACAAAGCGCACATCTATATTCGGTTTACAAACCTGCCATATGTAAAGTGTGTGTGGTGTTTTTTTTTTTTTTTTTTTTTTTTTTTTTTTTTTTTTTTTTTTTTTTTTTTTACGAATGTTTACTTAAGCCAATTCTTGTTCAATTTGTCCTTTTGCACAGGAGGGACGACATGAATGATCCTTGTTTTGGCTTGGACCTGTTGTAAAGTGAAATCATTTTTTTTTTTTTTTTACGAATGTTTACTTAAGCCAATTCTTGTTCAATTTGTCCTTTATGCACAGGAGGGACGACATGAATGATCCTTGTTTTGGCTTGAACCTGTTGTAAAGTGAAATAATGTAAGTCACAGTACTGTTTATTTGTCATAGCATTTCTTGATAACATCGCTTATATGTTTGATTCACGGATGTAGAACTTGAAAAGACAAACTTCATCCTTTGACAGAACAAGACTACACAAGTAAATAAAATACAGAGCTGGATGGCTTAGGCGGCTTCGTTTGTGGCCTGCATTCGGGAGGTCCGGGTTCGATTGCCGTGGCTGACCTACCAGACCCTTGGGTTTTCTGGGGTCGTCAGGCAAATGCTGGGTACATTTCTCGAATTTTCTGCCCCTCCATTTCACCTCCATTATCATTTCACAACATCTCATTTGGTGGTCTCTTTCAGGGTAGAAGTGTTGGCGGGTTCTCGGCGTTGCATGACACGATGATATGCTCTTGGTAAAACTTCCTCCTACGGTCTCCGAACCCTGTCTGGTGGGACCGTTTCCGTACCACAGTAGGTGGAATGCCGGGGAGTTTCCAACGGGTTAAGTGTAGAGATCCTGCCCTCTGCACTGTCGTGGCTCCTTGAGACGGCCGCCCTCTGTTTCCCCTCCGTAGCATAGTACAGTCCAGTCAAATAAATTAGAAACCAATGTCCATCGTGGCATTAGGCTTCACCTGGCTTTTGATGTAGCACACGAACAAAGTGTTGCATATCTGTTATAGATAGCTGTTTTATGGGTTTCTTAATTTTTTAAACAGGAAATGTTATGTACTCCATTCGAATGAGAATACTTGCGGGACCATGTAAGTTTTTTTCTATATCATTTTATTTTGTGTTCCCTTTTCATCTTTGTTATACACCATATATGCTTAACTTAAACAGGTCAACTAAATATTATATAAAGACTTGTATGGAAAACCACTAATTCACATATTGAATGTAGGGGAAAGGAGGAAGAAGTTCATTTAAGTCGATCAGATACACCTAGGCGTTGTATATTAGTAACAGACTATTAAGTATGTGGCTCTAGAGTGCGATGACTTCAGCGCCTTCTTATTGGTTAATATCCTGCAATAATAGATGTTACACATAGAAACTAGTTTGAGGTACAGATAATATGTTGTAGAGTATCCTGGAGAGTTAACGTGAAGTATCAGAAAATATGTAACAACGGAGTTGTTTACGTAAGCCTGTCGCACATACACTGCGGGTCAGTGTGTGTGCAGATACAATCACAGCAACGTGTCATACATCGACAGACGTGAGAAATCATATATGTATAACGTGATTGGATATTGTAACAAGGAGAAAAAAGATGGAATTGAAATCCCTTTGTGTGAAGTGGCAAAATGGATGGCTGCAATGGATATTTACATTATTTATGTAATAATTGGCTAACCTTTCATATCATACACATAAAACTTCCAAATGCTCTATTTGTATTTTGTCACTTTACGCCAGGTAACTAATATCTCGCTCTTCGAGTAAACGAGATAAACGAATGCAGCGCTCATCTCTGAAGGATAGTACGCCCCATCGCTCTGCCATTTAGTGCTAGTCACTGCCACCAGATGTGTGCTGTGCGAAGCGTATTGGATGGTACGCCAAATGCTAGACTTGTTCTGTACCACACAGATTTTCAGGGTCCCATTCTATATTAGGTTTGAAAGACCGCTAATTTTTTTCTCAGAGGTTTCTGACAGGCTTGAAATTATTTTTCGTAGCGTAAATTAAAACGGACCACCGACTTCGACCTCCCTTCCGAAGGATGCCATGACAAGCATTTTTATGCTCGAAAAAAATTATCAATCTCTGCTGGGTTTGAAGCCACGACCTCGGGAAGCAGGCTAACATATCTTTATACCACGCAGGACATTGGTTTTCTACAGGTTCTCAGTTTTCATTACTGGCAAATGCCGGTGATGCACCATAAATTTAGACCTGGAACATATAACATTAGTGTCGCTGTATGTGGTAATGACTACTTTGTCATTGTATTTCACATCAAAATATATCATGTACCAGAGAGGTAACTACTACCCAAACCCTGCCTGCTACATATCCTCTACAACTCAACATGCTTCATTTACAAATAGGTGCCTGCTCTGCTTCTACACTGAAGATATTAGAATAGATCTGTTTGTATTCCCTGCTGCGCATTTCTGTAAATTCGGGTGTTATATAATACGACGGGCAATTTTCTGATACCGAGTTGAACACATGCGCATTCACACGACATGCACCCTCCTCTGCTATTAAGCTCGGCTCAGTGGTGTAGGGGTAGCGTGTCTGCCTCACGTTCATGAGGTCCCGAGTTTGAATCTCGATCAGGGTGAGTTATCTGGATAATTTTTTTTCTGGATGGATAGAGTCAACATGAAAAATCCAATGCCATGGCCGGGATTTGAACCACGGATCTACTGGTTTCCGTCCAGTCGCTCTTAACCTTTGAGCTACCATGGCCAACGTGCCTTCCTGACATTGAATTCTCCAGTTGACTCATATATTTCCCCGGTAGACCACTAGGGGCTCTCGCATCCGAGATACACCGTTCGTGGCGACTTACTATTGTAAGTACTTAAGACCCAGGCTTCATCATTTAACTCTTATTATTTTAGTTAATTGATGGAAATTAATCATTTCTCCATACTTAGCCGTATATAGGCTAAGATATTTGATGGATAGAGTCAACATGAAAAATCCAATGCCATGGCCGGGATTTGAACCACGGATCTACTGGTTTCCGTCCAGTCGCTCTTAACCTTTGAGCTACCATGGCCAACGTGCCTTCCTGACATTGAATTCTCCAGTTGACTCATATATTTCCCCGGTAGACCACTAGGGGCTCTCGCATCCGAGATACACCGTTCGTGGCGACTTACTATTGTAAGTACTTAAGACTCAGGCTTCA
>CM060952.1:81460371-81547871 GCA_030765055.1 Mantis religiosa | reverse complement strand
GACATTTAACAAGATCATGCCATCTAGGTTTCGATTCTCGCAATAAGGACTTGTATGTTAGCAAAATGACATCGCGTTTGTTGCCATTTATATCTAAACTTTAAGTTAGCAATAGTAAAATACAGTCGTGTAGTAAATTATTTTTCAAGATAACTAAATAGGTGTTACATGTGACAACTACTATTTAATGTAAATTGTTGAATTATTAATTTTAAAGCTATATAAAATTTTTAATGACAGGGTTTAAAAGTTGTTTTCTTTTGAACCAAGTATAGTAAAACAATTACTTATATGATTTGTGAGTTATAGTCAGGTTAATGACATAGAATTTTAAAAACCTACATCGCGTGGAACATTTTACATAGGATAATATTCGCATTTAAATATTAATAACTGGAAAACTAAAACAAACATCTGACTGAAATTGAAACCCTCTAATGACATAACATTGAAAATAAATATTGAACTAAATTGACTAAACACTTGAGAAGATCACATTTTCGTGTAGCATCCCGCTAACACACCGAGTGGGATGGCCAGTTTCGCCTGTGGCCAGCATTCAGTAGGCCTGGGTTCGATTCCCGTGGCCAACCTACATGACTCATGCATTTTTTCGGAGGGGGAGTGGGTTTCCCGCTCGTTAGGCGAATGCTGGGAAGGGTAACTACATCCCCCCGAATTTCCTGAACCTCCATTATCATTTAATATCATCTCTCATCTGGTGGTTTCTTTCAGGGTAGAAGTATCGGTGAGAGTCTCGGCGGTGCATCGCGGGTTGATATGCTTTGAGAAAAACGCTTTCCCCTCCGGGGGTACGGACCTGGGTCTTCGAGCCGGTCTAATGGGTCGATTCAGAAGTGCGGCAGGCGGGATGCCCGTTGTGCAAGAGTGGCTGAAATACTCTGTTCTGGGGAGGTGGCCTCGGGCCACGGCAGGTGGGATGACGATTGTCCTAAACACACTATCGGGGAGTTTCTATCTGTTTTAAGTGTAGGGACTGTAGTGATTCCTTGAGGTCGGCCGCCCTCAGTCTACTCTCGCCTCATCCTTTCGGGAATGCCCCACTTGGAGCATAGATATTAAAGGCCAGTCTGGTCGAGGGGCCGAATCCCTTCCGAACAATCCAATCCAATCCCGCTAACATCTTTTTTATTATGTTTAAATTGTTCTATGCCATATTGGGAAAGTCGGAACGTAATCACAGTGGGAAATTGATATACTGAGTTGAGGTTTGACTTGCGAGATTTGATGTGTAGAGGACAATCCGTAGAAAGGATTAATATCAAAATGTGTCCATAGAGCTAAGAGTTACCCGACATTCGTCTTTCAGGATAATGGAAAACCCCGGAAAAAACTTTATCCAAGTAACTCACCCTGACCGAGATTCGAACTCGGGACCTCTTGAACGTGAGGCAGACATGCTACCACCACGCTACCGAGGCGGGCAGAAAATTGTGACTTCCAAAATCAATAACTATTTTAAATGGGCTTCAATAAAACAAAACTGGTTAGTTCGTGCAGCACACGTGAGACACTGAATAATTATCATTTTATTGCTGTGAATATTGAGATATGGTCAGTGCGCGATCAGTTTGGCAAGTTTATCCACACTGACGCGGCCTTCTATGAAAGCATCAATACACTGGATGTGGAAGCTTGCGCATCCATGTCTATTTCCACTTGTCCCTTTGGTTGCAAAACTGCATTGTAAGAAGAATAACGATCGTAATACAACAAGAAGAAAAACTCCAGATGCTTGAGGATTTTTTTAGTTTGGGAATTTGTAACACTTTCTTGAAACCACATCACATATCGGTTGAATGTTTGTGTCAGCTGTTTGCCAGGAATAACATCTTTAAACACAGGAACATTTTTTCGACTTTACGGTGTTCAGATTTGTAAGAGAGCATCAGTTTCTCTGGTTGTCTGAATAATGCTTGTTTCAGAAAGCCTGGGAGAAATAAAACAGTAGACTTGCATAGAATTTACTGCTATCCAAGCTGAAAAACCAAAAGATTCATTTCACGATCTTAAGTGATAACTGGTGAATGTTGTCCAAATACAGGCTTACTATGAATTAATAAGCTTAGAACGTAAAGGGACGCGCTATTAACATTATTTTCTGTTACTAAACTAACTACTATGTACTGCTTAAATTTTATGTCATTTTGACTCCCTGTATTAATGTATACGGAATTTGCTTATAGAATAGTTTTTCTCTATTTTTCCTTTTTCTGTTTATAATTTTAGTTTATAATATAATTTCAAATCTTGGCTGACTTAAGGGCTGTATTCCAGCACTATCTGGGTAAAGCTAACTCATGTATAAATTATAATTGTTTTGCACTGGTGAACTCCAGGGGGAAAAAACCCTTCAGCGTTGAGTTGATACACATGACTTAAGTTTATCTGGGGTATAACTAATTTTATCAGAAAGTACAAATAATTGTGTAACGTTTAGTGCACAAACTCTGCAACGGAGACAGGTAGACCAACTGATACACAACTACGTAGTAACAAGCGAACCATCGCCAGACAAATGTCATATGTTATCAATGACTTAAGTATTCAAGAGAATGTCTGGAGAACTTTCCTTCGCATTGTCTGATGCATTGTTCATCATACAGAGTGTTCACTGATTTGTTAACACCGAAGCCTGGCTTAGATGAATTTGGTAGTACACCATGCAGCCACCTCCTTTGGTCTCTTGAATGTGTGGCAGACACGTTACAGAGGCGGACTTGTTGGTCTTGTTGAGCTACCGGTGTGAGGGATAATATACTAGAGCAGCATGTTAACGACCAATCCGTTCTCAATTGTGTGTGTGTGTGTGTGTGTGTGTGTGTGTGTGTGTGTGTGTGTGTGTGTGTGTGTGTGTGTGTGTGAGGGCGGGGGTGTGACACCTGATTTCTGTATATAACATTTGTATTTGGCTTGTCTGTAGAATACCAATCTGGAGAATTATTTCCCAAATTCGTTGACACATCACAATATTAAGCAGACTTTGGATGACATGATATTGTTTACTGCTTATACTCGAATATGTCGTGTCGCCGAGTTATCTGCAGCTGTCATTCATTGTATTGTAGACTTGTGAACGCATCACTGCACGAATGTGAGTTAGTTGAGCTTTCTTGAGGTTAAGATCTGTTGCTTCAAATTTTATTTGTCTTACTGATATTCAATGATGAATTCTGTACATAAAGAAATCAGAAGGCATAAAAATAGTGTCCAGCTGGATCAAATGGTACAACTTTTGGTAGATGTTGGAAGTTCTAAGGAATTGCTAAGTTTGCAAAAATGCAGTATATCCTCTGATATTTAAACAGAATTGTGTGAAGAAGTCACACAATTCTGTCTCATCTCTGTCCGGCTAGTCCATCAGATTGATGTACTAAGTAAAGTGTAGAACTTGTGCAATTTCGTCTCCCAATGCTCTATCATAACGGAACAGTACATAGACACAGACCATTGTTAGATACTAAACTGAGAGAGAGGTACAATATACTCGTAACTTTTAATTATAGACTTTAAATTAGTCATATATGGGCACAGCAAATTTTACGAGCAGCAGCATTCCTGACAATGCAGTAGAAGTAGTTAACATCGAGTGTATCTTTGTATACCAATATGGTAAGATAAAACAACAGTTCGGCATCGGCATCTCTTGTTTATAGGGCAGCCAAGATGAGTGTGATAATACGACTGCAGAATCTACCGTGGTCAGCAAATGCCCTCGACATACGCCAGTACTTCCGTGGTCTCTCAATTCCAGAAGGCGGAGTTCATATTGTGGGAGGCGAGCAAGGAGATGCATTCATTGCCTTCAGGTATGTATAACAACGGTCAAGAAACGACCAACATGGACAAAAATACCCTTCACAAATTTATAGTTTTATTCTTTTATTTTTAAATCGGTAGATATGTGTCACGAGGTCAAATAGTATAAGCACATTTTTCAGCATATGGTGTTCTTATTCAATAACATGCTTGCGGGAAAATAATGCAGAAAATCGTTGAATTTTAAAGGTAGGTTGCAGATGCAGTGTGTGCTTCTGGTTCCTAACCTCAAACTGCTTATTTTGATACTGCCTTTCTTTTCTACGATATTCTGCTTTTCTCGCGCAATAGGAAGCATTAAGAAAATGCTATAGAATTTTAGGTAACTGATCGATAAATAAAGGTAAACTGTCAAAAGTAATATTGGTAGGCTTTTTACCTACTTTTCCCCATAATCCCCTTGGGCTATTTTGGTTACTTTTGTTGTTTTACTTCGCTTCCGAAAGAAATCTTGTTAAAAAGATTTATGTTGTCGGGTTTGAAGCTGCAATCTCGGCAGCGAGAGGCTAGACAACAGACGAACACACGTCTATTCAAATTATAAGGCTTTTCCAAGGAATCACAGTAAATAAGATAAGAAGCCAATGTTATTAGCGTGTTGAATATGTGTGGTATAATCTTTTACTGATATCCGTCACTTCGCGAAGATTCTAAACAGGCTACATTATCTGCAGCTAGATTGTAATTCACCAGAAGGTGAGAGGAGAAATGCCTATCTACTCATGGAATCCACTTGAATCATCCATGCTGCCACGTCTAATACTTTTATGTAACTGCTGTGATATGTGATATTTGACAACACTATTGTATATGATACAAAGGGATGATGTTCTGGTTCCATAACACGTTCCCAGACCGTAGCTAAACTACTCGACAGGTTCATCGTTTCGTGAATCGCCGCAGTTCATCTACCATCCCCACCATGTCTGTGCATGTTATACACAGTGATGTAATACCTATCACAGCATTCACCTACACAAATGTATTAAACTACGTGAGCAGATAAACAGTTCAAGGTACCCTCTTGCCCTTCTGATCCTCAAGAAGCAACTTTACATTTCATGATCATCGCGAAATGACGGATTTCAGCAATTTAATATTCCTGGATTTTACAGTTATTGTGGCAAAAGAGCTTTATTTTCATCAAAATTTATCTCAATGCTAACGCACAATCAGCCTTTCTTTTGCACAAATGCTAGACTTCGAAACTTCTCTACAATGTTCCTTTAAGTCTCTCTAGTAGGTAACCTTTGTACTGCTGACCTACACATGTAGGTCCACCTTTAACACGCAGCTACACAACTGTGATATTCACACGTAAACTGCTTCCTGCCCGTTCCACGGCCTGCCGACCCCTTATCACGGAGCTTGGAATGTAACACACTCGGCTCGAAGCACCACACTCTTACTATTGTCTCTGTCGATCTTGCATCGGCTTTTATCTGCCGGATACGGTAGTCTTAGAATTGCAGTCACCAAAGGTCTTTTTGCGTACTAATAATACAGCTCACTTCTTGAGATTAGCTATTCTTCTCACGTCAGTTAGTAGTTGACCTTGAGCCATGTTACTTTCTCACGGCAGACTTGCGCAATCGCCTATGTGACAGTATGTTATGCTTGTTGCCAATGATCCTCGAAAACGACTTAACGTTATCAGATTTTCTGAATGCTCTGTTTTGAGCAACTGAAAGTGATGCAGGTTCTCTGGTCATGTTTACTACCAGCAAAACCATAATTAGTGGAAACACAAACACATATTAAGTTCATCACTGGTGCGCCATTTTCCGTTATCTGCACCGAAAACATTTCACCAGACTGCACATGCCCGAGAAAGAAGTGGGAGGGAGGGAGCAAGTGAACTCGCAGCAATATCCCCACTTCTCTTATATATTCGTGCTGATCGAACGGCTACCCTGATAATCGAGCGCTTCTAAGACGCTTGCGTCGAGAGGTCAGTGCCCGATTGCGCGAGCACAAGGTGCAAGCGTGGGAGGACAAAATGGCCAGGTTGCGCGTCGAGGATGGTGACGTGTGGAGGATAGCCAAAGCCCTCAGAAATCACAGAGGCCAATACACCTCCCCCATCCATGGTGCCCAAGGCCTGGCTTACGATCCCCAAGCCAAAGCTGACGCTTTCGCTGACTATCTTGAACGTACCTTATGTCCAAGAGATGACCCCCAGGACGATAACTTTTCTGAACGTGTTCGTCGGGAGGTGCGTCGTTTCCTACGCCGCCCTCCTGAGGACGTGGTTCGACTCCCAACCATTCGTCCCAGCGAAGTCCAAGGCGTACTCCAACGTCTCAAACCAAAAAAGGCGGCGGGGCCGGACGGGCTGACCTCCCTAATGCTCCGCCATCTTCCCTTCAACGCGGTTCTGTTCCTAATTAGGATTTTCAACATGTGCCTCACCCTTGGGTACTTTCCACGAGAGTGGAGAGAGGCCCGGGTAATTTGCATATTGAAACCTGGGAAAGATCCGGTTCACCCCTCCAGCTACCGATCCATCAGCCTCCTTTCCACCCTCTCGAAAGTTCTCGAGAGGTTGATTCTCACCCGCTTGTCCCCAATATTGGGAGACATTCAAGCCATTCCCGCCCATCAGTTTGGTTTTCGTCCTGGGCACTCGACAATCCAACAGCTGCTGCCCTGGGTTTCTGTGGTGGAGACTGCTGCCCTGGGTTTCCAGGAAGGCGCCTTCACTGCCGCGGTTTCTTTGGATGTCGAGGAAGGCCTTCTCTGCGACATGGCACGCCGGGCTCCTTTACAAACTGATCCACCTGGGGCTCCCAAAACAAATAGTCAACATAATACACAGCTTCTTGCGACACCGCACATTCCAAGTCACAGTCGCGGGGAAAACATCTACACTCAGACCAGTGAGAGTCGGAGGCCTCGAAGGCTCTGTACTATCCTCCACCCTATTCAACGTGTTTATGGCAGATTTCGCAACAGAGCCACGAGTCGAAATGGCACAATATGCTGACGACGTGCTTCTATTCTGCAAAGACAAACACATCCTCAGAGCCTTCAACCCCTTACAAAGACATCTCCGTCTCACACAGCAGTGGTGTAGGCGTTGGCGGATGTCCGTTAATCCGGACAAAAGCCACGCCATACTTTTTACAAAGCGCCACACCCCCGCAGACTGCCCCAACTTCAGCTACCGAGGTCAAAGGATAGAGTGGACTAACTCTGTCCAGTACCTAGGTGTTAACTTAGACAGGGGTCTAACTTTTCGCCAACACATCAGGGACCGAGCGGCGAAGGTACAGGGAGCAATTGCTTCCCTGTATCCAATGCTGGGGTCAACCTCGATGCCAGTTGGCATGAAGTTATACCTCTTCCGAGCGCTGGTAATCCCGGTTATGCTTTACGCCTGCGAGATCTGGGGCATGGTCGCAGACAGCGTGCTAGCATGGCTCCAACGTGCACAGAATAGAGGACTCAGGTCTATATATTCTGTGGGACGTTATTTTCCTACCAGGTTGCTTCACGAGGCCTCGAGTCTTCCATACGTGGAGGATGAAATTAGGCGCCGGGCATCAACATTGTACGCAAGTTTACCCAACCACAGAAGCGCCCTTGTCAAATCCCTGGGAGATTATGACCCCACTAGACGTCGCTCTAGACAGCACCGGTTACCCCGAATGGCTTGCGGGCATCCGAGATAACCTAGGAGCTAATCCGAACAGCAGCTAAAGCTGAGCTCCACATAATCCTTCCAAGCTGCTTGGCATCAAAATTATTCCCAATGCAATATAAAATAAAAACACCAGGGTGCAAGGTGTTGCATCCTGTCCTTCAACCCCCAGGTACATACTTGTAACCTCACAAATAACACCATTCTAAAAACCTACAATATCCCGAAATCTACCTTACCTGCGGTCAAACCCTTAACGGGTGGGCACGCAGCAAAAACCTTCTGGCTATATACAGCCAGTCAGCACCACATGGCATGGCTACCCTGGCTTTATCTTTGTTAACAGAAACCCCTCAGATAACGCACTGATTATTGTTGTAAGAGTGAGAGGGGAACTGCCACCGCTTCCTGGCCCTGTGCTAAGCACCAATGAACGCATTACTTCAGCCAATGGAATTCGCAGGAATCAAAATAACAGATAGATATTTACTCCACGTGGGGTAATCAGTGCGTTATCTGAGAGGTATCTATTACCAACATTAAATCCATGGTAACCGTTCGAGCAGCGCGACTATAAAAGTGGCTGGTTGCGCATCCTTTCTTCAGTCATGGCATTTTGCAGTGCCGTATAAAAGTACAATGTCACGATTCATGAAATTAACATATCACTGCAAGAGGGGCGTGTCTATATAGAATTGCAGTCCCATTTGGATTACGATTTATCACTAGCAAAAACCTCAATGACCACTTCTGTTATATTACAGTGTACGGACTATAGATTCGCCTGTTGTGGTCCCTTGCTTTGTTTATTGACAAAGGAAGATCGCATCGCAGGTACTGGCAGGCTGTGTTAATACGAGGGGCTCTATTTATATTTGGAGCCTGACCATGAATGTTGTAGGTGCCATCTGACGTTTCCAATGGAAATTATAACATTGTTGACCATAATCTACTTCAACATTTGTCAATAGAGCGTCATTTTGTTTACTTTAACTTGAAAATTGTGTCTCAACAAAAACATGAAATTAACTCGTCAAAATATTCGTGCAATGATTTATCCTGGATTATCAAGACAAGAGTGCATCGATCAACTAATGTCCACACTTGGCGACTAAGCTCCATCCTGTGCCCCTGGGAAACACTGGTATAACGAATTTATTCATGGCCGCCATTCGCTCAATGATGAAGTTCGTGAAGGTTGTCCAATATCAGTTGTGACAGAAAACATTGATGCTGTGCAAAAGCTGATAATGCGAGATCATCATGCGATGTAATGTGAGATTGAGACAACCCTAGGCATTAGTTACACCAGAATATATAAAATATTGGATGATTATTTAGCCGTGAAAAAGGTTTGCTCTCGTTGGATCCCACATAATTTGACCCAATCTCAAAAAGATGCTCGTGTCGATTGGTGTACAAAAATACTCCAGAAGTACAATGGCGATGAATTAGAAGATGTATATAAGGTTGTAACAGATGAATCATGGTCTATGCTTATGAGCCGGAACGTAAACAGCAGTCATCTTGTATGGGTGTTTCAAAATGAAGCAAATCCAACAAAAGTTGTTCGCACTCAAAGCACTTCGAAGCAAATGGTCGCCTGTCAGTTCAGCAAAACTGGCCATGTGGCAACAGTGCGTTTATAGGAACGTAACACGGTCAGTGCCGAATGGTACACAAGCATTTGTGTGCCGGAAGTCTTCGGTAAAGTAAGCAAAATCAAAAAGAACTGTAGGAGACAATGCGAGCGCGCTCACATCTCGTCTAACAACCGATTTATTTAAATGCTCAAAAAATCGAATTGATGGGTGATGCGCCATGCAGTCCTGATTTGGCACCCATGACTTCCTTTTGTTCCCGAACATAATAACAGAATAAATTGCGCTGACCACGATTTTCGTCGGCAGAAGAAGCCGTTGAAGCCTTCGAAAACCATGTTTTGGAGGTGTCTCAATAAGACTGAAATAAATGCTTTGACTAATGGATGCAAAAGTATTGATCATAAAGGAGAATATTTTGAAAAAACAATAAAGCAGTTTTCAATCAGAAATTACTTTGTTTTATTAGGCTCAAAATATAAATAGTACTCCTCGTATATGGTAGCTGAATTTGCGTGAATCACTCGTTTTTTATTCCGTTATTTCAAATTACTTTGACTTGAGGCGTTGCATATAGTATCTTGTTTGAATGAAAGGCCAATTCGAAAATTTGGATGACTCACCAGAGAATGATAAATTCTTAATTTTTTTATGAACATAAGTAACATTTAATGCCCGATTTCACGAACAAGTGTTAAGACTTAACACGAGTTTAGCAATAGTTTAAAAAAAAAAAAAAAAAAAAAAATTGCATTTCACCAACAAGTGTTAGCGTAACACTCGTGTTAAATCTCATGTTAAACTAACAAGCCGAATTTCTAATGTTGAGTCCTTAACAATTGTAAATAGTCATGATGGCGAGCATGAACTCAGCTGTTGATGTCGATTTGCTATCTTTAAGACCGTCTAAATGGCATTCATAATAGAGTACGGCCTATGAGGAGAAATGATTTTGAGGAACTATCCGAAGAAAATTGTTTTACGGAGGTATAGACTGTCGAAACATGTTGCTATGAAGTTTACTGCGGAAGTACAAGAGAGGTTAGAACATGCATCGAAAGGAATATGGCAATCTCGCCTTTGCTTCAAGTATCAATAACCTTGCGATTTTATAATTCACTGAATTATGTGAATAATACACTGTCCACCTGCCGTCTTGAAACGTTCAAGTCACTTGTCCTTCGCACCTCGTTTTAAATTTACGTAATACTGACAAGTTGTTTGGTGCTTGTAGTAGTGACACATGAATTTGAATTAATTTCGTTTCCAATATTTTCCCCGCGACATTTTTCTGTTTTACATTCATTGCATCCGCCCTCTTATTTTCCACGATATCCTTACACTTCGTCACCATTTCAATTAACAATTCTTTCTCCGTCGATGAGAAATTTGTCTCACGGTTTTATTTATGATTTTGTTCATCCGCCATTTGTGCAGACGAAAATGAAAACAAAAGCGCATCGGAGTTCGTTCAGGTAACCATCCATAGCCTTCTATAACTGTGATATTTACAAGTTTCTTGGCGTTAACACAGGTTTGTTAACATTTTAAGAAAACAGGTTGGTGAAATGCAAGAAATTTAACATTAGTTTTAGCACTGTGACAATTGTTACGTTACATTTAACGTCGATTTTAACATCTGTTGGTGAAATCGGGCAGATAACGAATGACGTAAACGTAAGATGACGTAACCGATCGCTGAAAAAGACAATAAACTACTACTTGCCCGCCTCGTTAGCGTAGATGGTAGCATGTCTGCCTCACGCTCAAGAGGTCCCGAGATCGAAACTCGGTCAGGGTGAGTTTTTTTGTAATTTACGTCCTCCAACGTTAAGTCATATCGGACGGTGAATGAATTAGGTGAAATGATGCTCAAATGACTCCAGGGTCCATGGAGCTTAGAGTTACCCAACATTCGTCTTGAAGGATAAGGGAAAACCCTGGAAAAACCTTATCCAGGTAACTCACCCTGACCGAGATTCGAACTCGGGACCTTTTGAACGTGAGGCAGACATGCTACAGGGTTAGTTACCTGGATAAGGTTTGTTCCGGGTTTTCACTTATCCTATAAGACGAATGTCGGGTAACTCAAAGCTCCATGGACCCTGGATCCATTTGATCATCACTTCGTTCCATTCGTCGTCCGATGACTTAAAAAGTTAAATACGTAATTAAAAAAAAAAATACTCCTTAGTTTCCACATACTAAACTCTTTTTCCCACTTCCCTTCTACCCTTCTCTTATGGAGGACTTAAAGCTCTCTTCACTCTGATACCTGCTATGAGGGTGTAGAAGTGGGTAATACGTTATTATGGAGTAAAGGGAAAGCCCGCCCACCCTAAGTCACACATGCAGTTCTCTGGGATCGAACGAGGAACCACTCGGCCACAGTGCAAGATTGTTACAACATAATGTAAAAGTGTTGCTTTCGTGACATTTATTTGTGGTCCAGTTCTCATTAATCACTTATTTAGGTTAAACTTAGTGACGAAACATTGAAAATTAAATCGTGAAGAACACAGACACAGAAAATCTCTAACGTTTGTTAAAAGTTTCTTATTTGAGAACGGTTTCTGTTATAAACACTGAAGTTACACCATGTAGTTAACGCAATTGATTTTTTTTTAATTCACCGATAGACCCGCTCATATGGCATAGTTGAGATGAAATAAGCTTTAATCGCGTGCTACGGAGCGTAACACCAGCAGAACAAATAGTAATTATGCCAAAGTAAATATTAACCATTGAAAGCAAAGAATGTCTCTGAGGAAAGAATAGACATGTTCGCGATAGCCTGCGAGAAGCGTCTCGATACCACTAACCTGTAGAAATGACAGACCTGGAAAATTTTATGTTACCCCTCCCTTATATCGTGTTATGGTGTTTACATACATAGCGGACAGAGGCCGGGTGCGCATAGTTCCTGAGTTTGTCGCAAATAAGCAAACGCAGTGCTGTATGTGCCGACTGATACATAGATATATCGTAAAAGAAAACAAAAACAGTTTTCCAAACTTGCATTTCCAGCATCTTTTTGTAGAAATGTTCAAAAGAGTAATTAAAAGGGGCCTTAGTTATTTATGTACATAAGATGTGTGTTTAATTGGTGCAGTATGAAACGGGCGAGTTAAAAGAATAAACAGCGCGTTTCATACTTCAGCCAATGAAAGCAAAGGAAAGTTGCATTTAATTTTTAGAGTTGTACAAAGAGATTATCGATGGAAGTTATATACAATAATCTGCGGGAAAAAGTTAATGATAGGTCTCGACCTGAAAGGTCGCATCAGTCAGTAAAGGCTAGAAATACGCACCAATGATCTAAAAATAAAGGTTTTCCTGTTATTAGTATCATATTATTTTGTATGTCAATAAAATGAATGTTAGTTTTTAGTTTATCCAAAAATTTTGCAGAACTACTCGTTAAAGTCATCATTGCTCATAACAATGGGCATCTGAACTATGTTTCCAGCCTAAATAAACTACTATTATGTGTTTCAAATGGAATGATATTTGTCCTTGAACGTTCCTAGATGAGCAACCAATCGGAATCCTGTGGTGTTGTCATATTGGATTCCCCATAAGTGGTGAGTGACTAGCGCCAGCGAATCCATCTCTATAGTGCGTCTCACACTTAGAAGACATTACAGGTCTTATGGGGTGCCATGTTGCCACATGTACTATACATACAATCGCAACTTCGGCCACGGCAGCGACTGCTCTGCCGGTTTGATATTGTAAATGATACATCTTTAATACGGAACTATCTACACTACTATTAAATTCTATTTTAAGAGATTCTGTTTCTGAGTGCATGCATTTTAATTTTTACTCCTCCTTTTACTTGTTACTTTAGTAGTTCAAAACACGATTTTGCAGACAAAAATATTATTACAACAAACCAAATGGAGGCATGCAATGATAAAATATTTAAATTTATCGGTTACATTTATGCTTCTCTGTCATCTGATAAGGGTGCAATTTCTTACATTTCGTCGTCCATTAACCTCGACGGCAAATCTGATATCTTCTCTTTCTATTAGTATACACTTGTTACCCCTTCTTTCATATTCGAATCCCCAAATCATATTGCGATAGCCTAGCGTTCTTTTGTTTCCCTGCCCCTTTTTTATGGAGTTCATAAGGGACCTTTCATTCGTTCCTTTTTTATTCTACATATATACTAATGTTTCTGAACACCCGGTAGCCTTAGCTGTTTCTTTTATTGCCTTACTGATACTAATTTTACTTGAAAAATAACAGAAGACATTCAATACTAACGTGCGGTCCTTACTTCTTAGTTTACAGATATTTCGTTTCTTCTTAGCTTCACGTAACACTTCACAATCTTTCACACGCTATAGACGTACTCATAGGAACTCGTAATGCAAAATGTGTTCACTTTGATTGCACCACATTAAACGAGTGATGTCTGCCTTGCCTCGCGCGTGTCGCCGTTCCTTTTGTTTGACACATACACGAATGCAAGAAGTTAGAGAATTGTTGTTTCTTTTAAAAATTGTCTTCAACCCTCCTTTACATTTCTCTCGCTTTGTCCCCCGATGCAAACCCCATAAGAAACAAGTTTCTCGCTGCCTACATTTTCTACTGCGTATATATAAAATTTTCTGAAATTACTTAATGTAAAAAATTATAACACTCATCTGATTTAAGATGGAGAGTTCAAACTTGGCAGGTAGCATCACTGTAGTCTTCTCTACCTAAGATTTTTTTTTTATTTTTTATTTATATATATATATTTTTTGTCTTTAAGGAAGAACTTATTTGACCATCGAAGGGATATTTTCTCTCGTTGTACACATACACACAAGACATACGCAATACACCCATGCCTAACGCGGGACTCGAACCCGCGATCCTCTACGCGACGGAACGCTAGAGACATACGCTCTAACGACCATGGCTACGAGGGCCGACGAAAAAATTGTTTTAGTATTATAGCGGTAAGCTTTATAGTTACCGCATAATGAACATCCTTTTACCGAAAACAGGCATTTTCGAAAATTTTAGACCCATAGAAACACAAAACGATTGTAAAAATGACATAAACTGATAGAGAAAATATTCTGCATAAGACAGTGTGTTCAAAACTGCAAAGTATTACAATTATTTATACCAAGTGGCAACAACGCAAGGGTAAAAAAGGACGAGGCTGGCCCCGTAGCTCAGTCGGTAGAGCACCTGCCTACCGTGCTAGGGGTCCCGGGTTCGATTTCCGGCGGTGGGGGTGGGGATTTTTCTCCGATCAAGGTAATTCCCCCATCTTCCCCAGAGTCTGGAAGTATGAATGAGAGTGTGAATGTGTGCGTGATGTAGTGATAAAAAACCCAAAGATAACGAGTTAACGCCTTCAGTATGTTCCAAAAGAGAATGGCCGCCGATATGACCAAGCTAATGAGAATTCCCCTGTGTTAGAGACACATGCATCCCATTTACTTCATACTGTCTTTTAAGGTTGAGACAAGCTATAATAAATATTATTTACATAAGACAAACATTCAAATTTTGCAAAAAGCTATCCATGAGGAGGGTAGGGAGTAATGTGCCTAACATAACCGTAAAAGCCCCATATTTTTAGCTCAAATAGTTTTCCTAATACGTATAAAATTAAATAAAGTACCAATGCACTCTAAAGTATAAATATATGCATGTATCTATGCACTACAATCTGCTAAATAGGCTCCAAAAACGTTATAATATGCATTTAAAATAAAGTACTGTATTTTAACTTTCTCGCATTTATTAATCTTGAAGTAATCAAATAACACATTCTTAAACACAAACACAGATTAAACAGAACCCATGTCTTAATTGATATTTCCTGTCCTACCTGCATTAAATCATCAGCAGAACTATAAAAATATATTTTTGTTTGTTAACGAGGTTATCGATTACCAGGATCATATCAGTGCAACCGGTGTGCCAAAATTTTGACCCGCAGGAGTTCAGTGAATCACGGGACTTTTGCTTTTCGGGCAACCCGTGACCTTGGCATGTGTAGGACAGTACCTAACTACGCCATCCAGCAGAACTATGAGTAGCTTTAGGAACCTTAATAGATCTGAGAATTAGGAACAACAAAATGCAAGTGGCACCCAAATAAATGCTATCACTGTATAGCTTCTCGATCGATTCCATGAGGATATGCTCATTTCTTGAGAGTAATGACCAAAGTCATTACCAAAGGAGGCGAAAGGCCGAAAAAGAGGATTAGAGTCAGCGCACTAGGCTGGTAAAACAAAACCTTCTGCAGTTTTCTATAAAACAAAATCTCAAGACTTTACCCAAACAGATAATCGGTATTACCATTCGGCAATTTAGTCTCTTACGTGGACGGGTTCAAATCAAGTCAAAATGCAAACACCGCCATAGGCTTATAAAAGTAAAAAAAGTATTATTCAATTTGCTACAGATCTGTAAAGGAAAAAGAAAAAAAAACTGCAAAGCTCCAATTATTGCGTTAAATAGTGCTACAACAACAGCAGTGAACGAACTGTAGATGGAAAACTTTCTACATTGCCCGCATCCAAAAAGGTTCGAACTCGATGTGTGTTGTGTACAGAACTTTTTCGACTTTTACGAACAGAAAAGGAAATTCCTACATTAGGTAAACTAATGAATGTTGTTAAAGAAAAGATCTATTTTAAAGGTAGAAGGGCACATTCTGGAGAATACCAGAACGGATATACGTTCTGGGAATATCAGGAATGGGATATCGATTTAGCAAGTACAAAAATATGGGTCTGTAACGTACGCTGTACTTATGTTTTGTTGGTCAGACTGTACTATATTCCTGCCTTCTCTAAACTATGTCGTGCTACACCAGCGACTTTCTATAACAACTGCACTCATTTGTTAGACAAGTTCATGTGCATGAGTTAACACATTAGCTCGGCTTGATAAAGTATCAATTCCTCGGCAAAGTAAATACACCTAAGTAATACATATGCTGTGCTTCGTGTAAGGAACTAATTATTAATATTCGTACAAAAACACATTTAGAAATTACATGCAAATCGTGCAGACATGAATAAAACCAATTGTTAATTACATATTAAGAATATATACAGCTTGATCTAATTTTCTGATACAGATAACCAGTGACTTTTCATGTCAGTTATAACCATTGCTGTAGTTGAAAAAATGTTTAGGCGATACTCACCAGCCTGGTTACTCACCAAAAGTCATTTCAGAATTACGGTTCGACCGCCTGACTGTTCACTGTGTTATACCAAGAAACTTTATGGCTAATAAAAAGCAGTTGCCGTTCCATTTTAGTGCTAAGAACAATCAATAAACTTGTCTTTTTCTTTAATTCTAACCATCGCTTCACGAATTTAGACGGTACGCTTACAACGTGTTCAAATTTTAGGTGGTACGGCGTACCGGACCTACCGGCCCAACTACAGCAAGGACTTTTCCGCTATATAGAGAGCGGATGTCCTGCAGCCAAGACCACGAAGCGCGGATCGACTTTGTTAGAACAAAACGAAGTCAAAGTATTGATTAAAAAAATCGTATAAATGAACTTCGATTGTTGAAGAAGTACACACTAAAAGAGTTAATCACTTATTTAAGTGCATTTCTAATTGTAATTAATCGAACATTTTCTATAACATTTAAACTGCAGCATCAAAAATTTTTATTCTTTTACTTTATGAAACTGAACTTTTACCATAAACGCTAATACCTCCAAATGGATTAGAAACAGTAATATTACCAGTATATATATCGAACACTCGTTTCCACATTCATACTGCCGGGATTGACTGGTCACCTCACCTCCAATTTCTCAACGTCCATCGTAAACTTGACTACGGAAACTAGCAGCAATGAAAACAAAATTAGTATTCATACATAAACTACCATAGTTTATAACTATAAGTACGCTGCAATTCAATGCTTTATTCTTTATTTAATTTATTACTATCTGTTGTAAAATTATTAACTGAATATTTGTCATATTAATTTATCGTATCTCTAGGATAAAATAATGTATTATACAAGTGGACAAACCTCTGTTATTCACTCGTAGAACTTATAACGCTCCCCTGCCGGTCGCGTTTTAAACTCTCTGTTTATCCGCTTGTATAATAAATTAAAGTCTGTCTAACCAACGCAAGTGCACGGCGGCCGCTTTCTTTGACTAACCCTCATAATCGTTTTACAACATGGACCCTCCCCCTGACGGTCCCCTCTACAACGTTGCAACATTTTAACATCACCGTCTTTTTCTAGTCTCTTTCTCTGTCTAAACAATACGTGCACTTCACGTTGTGAAAAGACTGGGTTTTTACGAGAATCAAAATAAGAAACTTGGAAAATATTGTATTCCTATTATTGCCATTGTTACTACTACTACCACTACCTACTACTACAACTACTACTACCACTACCTACTACTACAACTACTACTAAAACTACTACTACAACTACTACTAAAACTACTACTACAACTACTACTACTACTACAACTACAACTACTACTACTACTACTACTACTACTACTACTACTACTACTACTACTACTACTACTACTAATACTACCACCACCACCAGTCCACCACTATTGTTAAATTTTCTACTTAGCATGTAGGCATTTTCGTAATTATTATAATCAGTGCTATTAACTCACATAGATATAAGTGCCTCATTCCGATTCTCCATCACTCTCAGAGTCAGCGGTAATGATGAAGCTGCTATCGTTAAATTGCTGATCCCGACTAATGTATTTTTCCTCTACTTTCTTTACATGCTGCACACAATTTTTCCACAGTTCTGCATCGATCCCTTCTACACAGCTTCTCAACAAGTTGCAAACGCTTTCGCTGAGTGAAGGTGTTGCATTTCTCTTGCGCACCTCTCTCTTCAGTTTCGACCACACCATTTCTATGGGGTTGAAACAGCAGTGATACGGCGGCAACCTTAAAACTTCGTGCCCATATTTACGAGCGATGTCGTCAATCACGTAATCCTTGCCCACATTTGCCTTTTTAATTTCTGCCAGGAGTACAGCTTTAATAGGCAGAGGTTCGGGTATTTCAATATTATGAACCCTCATGTACTCGACTATATCTTTTAAGTTCATCGACATTGTAGGTGTTCTGTATTTTAAACGCGAATGATAGCTAGCATTGTCCAAAACAATTATAAATTTTTCATTCCTTGGCAGGTTTGTCATAAGCCTACCATCAAACCACTTTTCAAACACTGCTGCATTCATGTCATCGTGACTGTCGGCCATTGCATCACCAATGTTTTTCGCCGATAAGAAGAGGCAGTCTTTTACCCATCCCTCGGCACTCCCAGCATGAAGCACCATAATCCTTTTACCCCTCGACACAGGAGCAGGTAAGGTGCAAGCACACGAACCGTCGTCCCACCCTTTTCTCGATACGTCATGGGTATCGTACCAGGTTTCGTCTAAATAAATTATCTTGTGTCCACTACTGCGAAACTTCCTTAGCTTTGACAAGTATATATATCGCCAAGCTACAATTCGGCTGGATTCCATAATAACCCTTCTCTTATTCAAAGTGTGGTATTTGAAACCCAGCTCCTTTAGAAGATCGCGCAAAGTGCAGCGTCCATAAGGAAAAGCACAAATTTCTTGCAAATGTGCAACCAATTCATCTAAGGTGGGCGCTCTCCCTTTTGCATAGAAATTATAAATTTCTCGGCGAATTAAATCGCATGTGAAATTATCCACCTTAGAGAAACGTTTTTTTTTTTTGTTTTTGTTTTTTTGTTTCCACACTTTGTCGGCGTCTTTGGTATTCCTTTCGTCACAATTTTTCTAACCGTATTTCTGTGAATACCCAGAATTTTTGCAGTTTCACTACATGACCCCTTACCAAGATTATTTTTCACCACATATTTATATGCGTTCAAAACAAGCGCTTGACTTTGCTTAGAAAGAGTTCCCGTTATAACTTTGTGTTTTGAGGCTTCTCCCCTAACATAACTCGGCCCAGCAACACCTTCCAATTCATTCACACTATTGTCTTCACTTTGATTATTTTCACTTGACTGAACGTTATCTACTACTTCATTTGCATTTACCACTGCATTTACCTCCCACGGTCTCCACATCGTGACACACAAGGAATGTCTGCACCTAATGAAACAGAACAACTGGAAGTTGGAAATCTGGCAACTGAGACTCCACGCGGAGTAGACATGCAACTGTCATTTTCAGAAAATCTGGGGTGCTATTGGTCCCCAACGCCAGTGTTCCATTTCTGAAGTGTGGGGATAGATTTATGACGGTCATTAGTGGGCGTGGAGGTCAGGACCTTCGAGATCCCTTTGACTGGGAACTGCACATACGTTGGTTAAACAGACTTTACTATTATATCAAGACTAAATAAACCTAGGTACTGAGCTATTCATCTGTTGTACGAGGGCCTTTTTTTTTTTTTCAACCTCTGATAGGCTATAAATAAAACACAAGTTCATATAAAACAATAACTTTATTACCAAAAGAATAGTACACTTATGGTTACTTTTCGACATAATCACCGAAGAGATTGAGACATTTGTCATATCTGTGGACAAGCTTTTCAATTCCCTCTTCAAAGAAAGTTGCCGCCAGTGAATTCAAGTAGTCCTTGACGTTCGTTTGAAGGTCCTCATTTGTTTTAAATCGCTTCCCACCAAGCCACGTCTTCAGTTGAGGACCTTTAAACTTCTGGAAACTCCGTAGACAAAGCAGTGATGGTGAATCTGCGGTTTTCTTTAACCATTCTGTCAACTCGTTGAACAAGGTCATCTGAAACGACAGATTTGCGTCCTTGACCCCCTTCATCATGCACATCATTACGACCATCTTTAAATTTTCGACACCATTCACGAACAACACCATCACACACGACTCATCCTCCGATGGATTTCTGCAGCACCATGGCCTTCAGCCTGTAGAAAACGAATTACACTTCGCAATTCGCACATGGCGGGAGCATCAATAATGGCGGCCATGTTTACGTGGCTGTAGCACAACGCCGACTGACGACTGAATGTTAACAATGGCGGAGTGTGTAGTGCGAGAGCTGCGCAGTCGCCGACAGCGCATACCCGCTTTCTGCTGCCCGCGTAGCGTCGGCATGGAGCGATCGGAGGTTGAAAAAAAACAGCCCTCGTACATACATCCCCGGGAGAAACGACGCGTAGGTAAGTGGCAGAGTTGCGTCTGGACGATCTGGTTGAGGTGGAGGGGGAGCGAATGACTCGCAGTGGAGGCACATGAGACAAAGTGCAAGCCTCCCAGGATTCCATTCTGCCAGGTGGCCCACGCAAGCCGTCCTTCATTGAAGTTAGTTACTCCTGGATAACGTGGCTGCCAAGGTTTGCATAAGCTTGTCAATAAAGGGGACGCCATACCAACAGAGAGGAAACCCAAGACCAGAGAATGAAAACGAACACCTAATTAATGTAACTGGTCCCATAGCTCGTCACAAGGGCACTTGCCACTGCGATGAGGTACCGGGTTCGATTCCTGGACTCGGGAGAGGTATCTGTGTGGGAGAATGATAGTTCCTCACCAAAAGAATATGCATAAGGACCAAAGCATGTATTAATTATATTTTAAGGCATATCAACAGCTCACAGTTAATTTATAAACAACATATAATGCAACGATTTGTGTTTCACAATTAACAATATAAAAATGTACGACACGCTAAACCTGAATTCTTAAAGGCATCTCTATACGTCTAAAAATACCTGCAGAAGGTAGACGTCTCCATGGAAACCGTTGTGAATACAGCCTTCGTGCCTCAGATGCATTGCGATGCGTCCCTCCATAGATAATTAGATATGCGGGTACTGTTTGCTTGAGTAAATTGCCTGCTATCTATTTGTAAGACCTGATTCGCACTACAAACAGGTGCCGGCCCTCGTAGCCGTGGTCGACAGTGTATATTTCTAGTGTCCACTGCGTAGAGGGTCGCCGGTTCGAGTCCCGCCTTGGGCATGGGTGTATATGTGTAAAAGCATGGAAAACAAACAGTAAAACAAACGGAAACAATAACAAACTGCGAAATAAGGGAAAGAAAAAGTCTACACATTAAAAATATAACATAAAATAAAAATGGGTGGCCACGCGACCTTATCAGAGCGAAATCAGGAGGAAACGTACGCAGATGGCAGCTCCGCTCAGTGAAGCTTCGCTTGTACGTGCACTTCTCCTTTGAACAGCAGTGACGAGGCAACCCTTCTTGCACTAACGTATGCGGGAAACATAAAACTGACGGCTTGCGTGCGCCACCTGGTATATTAGGCGTGAACGAAAGCTTCATTTTGCTTAGGGGCCTCTTTATCAGGTTTGAGGTCTTTTATGGGCCATAAATGTACGATACGGGATCACCATCTTTACTCCACTTCCAGAGTATGCTGCTAAGGACTTTTCCGTTCAGGGGGGGGGGGGAACCTCCGCCGTCGTCCGCCAGCCCCATGTCACTCGTAGACTATGGAAAACAATAGGAATACAAGCGTTTTCCTTTGTAATATTTCCGATCTCTGAACAAGTAAACGAAGCGTCAAACGTTTCCCCATTCACTAAGTAGATAGAAGAGTTTGACCACCATTTCGTTTTAATCAGAGAAAATACAATGTACACGCCAATCCTAAACGTGATCTTTTAGCTCAATATCAAAATACTAGTGCATCATTAAACATAGAGGTTTATTTAATTCATGTTACAGCATCTGAATTCTTTGAAGATTTATGCGGAACACGATTGAAGAACTCCACCAAGTAGGTATACCCGACTGTACATCGAGTCGTCAATGTAAATTAAACAACTTTAAAGATAGTCAAAATATTAATATTTTAAGGTACCTCCACAACCCATTATAACGCGATGTGGTTGAACACACTGCAAAAAGGTTGTAGAAATTATCAAGACTGCTCTTCTGCAGGAAAGTGAAACGCTTTTGTTTCGAACATTTGTTATTCATTAAGAACAATGTTTCACACGTGTCAGAAACATTAAAAACATTCCAGTGGCTGGCTTCTTAAAGCTATTAATGGAAGAGTCAAAAGCTTCCAAATCGGCTGCGCGATATTTTGCGTGTCCGCGTCCTAGGCGCTCGTTGCCGACTGCCTGTAAAATAGAACGGCGCGGTTGAAATAATACATTTTTAAATGTTTTACTTCGTAGCTTTATGGAAGGAGATGCTGAAACCGGCCGCGTCGTTGTCCGCACATTTTTGATTCCTCTATCCATCACTCGCCGTAGTTCAGGTAGTGAAATGTTGACAGTTCCTAACGATAGTTTTAATTCTTCCAGGGTGTGTGGGTGCTTTGACATCCTTCATTTCTGTCTGCATTTTCTCCACGCCAAAATTCAACTCTATCTGCTCCGTTGGACGATTCATTTGCGTTGTTTTGCTTTCCATCTTGCCCATTCCAACATTTACATCCATCATCTTGTCTATTCCAAATCGTCCTATGTAGTCTAGAGGTAACTGGTAGCCGAGGTCGCGGGTTCAATCCCGGCGGAGGATGAAATATTTTCTCGGACACAAGAATCCTTAGCATGACTTCCTTCGGAAGGGAAGTAAAGCTGGTGGTCCCGTATCTAGCTTTATTGAGCGTATAAGAGCCTCAAGCCTGGTAAAGAAGCCTCTGAGATTGAGCAATCTTTCATGCCTAATATAAAATAGAATGTGATAATCATAGTAGAGAGTGTCCGTAAATTAAAAATTCTCTGTTCTCCATTCCAGATTTTATTTCCTCCATACTGGCAAATAATTTTTCACGAATTGCTTTGACTTTTATATCCCCCTGCTGACACCAGTGGCAAATGGAGAACATGATTGGTGCTAAATAGCAATTTGTTGCTTGATGCTTAGTATACCACAAATGTCAGTTGTGATACTGCTACACTCAAAACATAGTAATCTGTTGAATTGAATCACAATTGAAGTGCTAAGAGTAACGAGCTGTCACTGGCAATTGTCCACAAAAAACTATGTGCCAGGCATGAGTCAGTTTCATATGAATATTCTGAAAAGTGAAAGTGCTAGAAATGCCAAAACATATAGATGACTCACAATGGCTATTGTCCTGCTACATGTTTCCAATACTAATTTTCTAGTTCTTCTCCATGGTTACAAATTTTATGCAGAATGACATTGAGCTTCTACTCATACATTTAAAGTTGACATTGGCATCCACCCATTGCTTCATACCAAATATGAGCTGCTTTTGTAGTTGTAACTGAATGTCATCATTGGCAGGCTGAGTTTGCTATAACTAACAGGGATTTATCTGTTAGCTTTCAGAGGCCTAGTTTGGCAGCTTCTTTGCAGTGACAACATTTGTTGCACGAATCTTCAGTACACTCTTCTGCTATCTAAAATTGATTCTATTTATAAGGTGGGTTCAAAAAGAAATGAGTCGGAGACATAATTACAGAAATCAATACCTGTATGTTAGAAGTATTGGCCCTGGCTGTTGAGACACTTGTCCCACTGTGACACAAGACGGTGAATGGCTGCCTCATAAAAGTCCCGGAGCTGCGATGTGAGCCAGTTCTGCACATACAGCTGGACGTCGTCTGAGGTGAATTGTTTGCCTCTCAGAGCTTTTTTATTTCTATAAAAATAAATAAGAACAATAGATTCTTTTTAAGGGAATGAAAAATGACGTAACCACAAGGAGAGAGGTCTGGACTGTATGGAGGATGACCGAGAACCCCCCCCCCCCTCCCCATTTGAATTTCTGCAGCAGTGCTGCGACTGTGTTAGCTTTATGAAGCTTTGCATTGTCATGGAGCAGAATGACCCCACGGGTGAGATTGCCTGAATGTTTTGATTTGATCACTTGGCAAAGGTGAGAAAAGGACAGAGAGGCTCCAGAATATTCTGCCAATTTATGCTATCGCTAAAGTACCCGAGAGGTCTGCGGCTTTCTAGAAACAATGGCTGGAGAGGTATAAATACTTGTACCTGCCAAGTGTTAGAAGCAGCAGTTGTTTGTTGGTTATTACGACAGTCGACAATTGAAGTGTACCACAGTGACATTAATTGTTTGGATTGGATTGTTCGGAGGGGATTTGGTACCTCGACCACACAGGTCTTTTGCACCTATGCTCCACACGTGGGTCAACCCTGGGAGGAAGGATGAGGTGAGAGGAGTCAGAGGGCGGCTGACCCCAAGTAGTCACTACAGTACAGAGGGTGGGGTCCCTGCACTTTACTAGATAGAAAATCCCCGGTGGTCCAGAATAATCGTCATCCCACCTAACGTGGTCCCAAAGTAGTCACGAGGCCGGCTCGGAGACCAAAGTCCGTCCCACTGGATTGCGAGTAACGGTGGGCTTTCACTGTTGTCCCATGCTGCAGGAAGTGTATCAGAAGGGGGCCGTCTTGGTCAAAGAAGAACGTCAGTATAACCTTTCCTGCACTTGTGTATCCACACAAGGATAAAGCCTTGGCTTTTTCTGGTGGTGGTGACCCTGATTGCTCCACTGGAGACTGTCATTTTGATTCTGGTTCAAAGTGATGACACCATGACTCATTTCCAGCTACCACTCGTGCCAGGAACTCATTCCTTTCCCTAACTTGGTGCTGCATATGACCAAGACATGTTTTCTATTATGGTCGAAGACTGCGGGGAACCCATTGGGCACACACTTTGCTCAAGAGCAGTCGTTCCTTTATGATGGTGTGAACACTTCCGACGCTCAATCTGACCTCGGCGGCTATGGCTTTTACTGTCACTCGGCGGTCCTGGGTAACGACATTGACATTGGCTAACGACACCCATCCTCCCCTAAAGCGCTTTTGCCACGCCTTGACCCTTGCAAGGGACATGCAGTGTTCGCCGTACACTTGTGTCATTCATCAATGAATGCTTGTTCCACCTACTCCTTCCGCTGTCAGAAAACGAACAACTCCTCTTCGCTCTTCTTTTGACGCCTCCATTTCACTGTTTGCAATGCGACTGGAAGCGTTGGATGATTGATGCATGGTGCTGTTAGCTTTGTATGTGTGCCCTATAGCGACGTGCTGTGAACTTCTATGCTCTGGTCGGAACAATACTTTGTTACATACACCACGATATTACCTACTATCCCATCACAGGTTTGCGCATACCAGACTCCTGCTTGTTTCTTTTTGAACGCCCCTTATATAATATAATTTGGATATGATGGACACAGATGAAATCATTATTTATAGTGACTTGTGGGGACATCCAATTTCATTTGTCCACAACATTTTTGGACATAAGTAAAATATCTAGGATAATAGTTGACCATGATATGAGTGCACTCAGTGGAAAGAGGAAGTAAACAAGTGGAGGGGACATTCAAGAAGAGTCCCAGTTCTATATTACACTTAACGAGAGGTTGAAGCCATTTCCATTGTACAACTGCACATTGCTATTACAGTCATACTCCTCACTTCCTTCTTATAGAAACTTTGATAACATTATGCATTGTCAACAAAACAGTGATGCCCTCCTCTAAATGCATTCATATTGCGGTCGACTATGCCATTAGAAAAATCAGGAAGGGAAGCTGAACTATGATTTATCAATTGCCAACTTGCTGTTTATAATTTCCACTATCTCATCATCCAGTCAGATATTATAATTATTAATAACTGCATTATTGCCATAGCGATTGTACATTGTAGAATTAAATGTACAGGTTTTAACGAATGTGATAAATTGCGTGAGACTTTTCAGTCAGCAAATATTCACTAAATTCAGAATTGAAAATCCTCTGTTTTGTAATGCATGCAAAAGTACTAATTTGCAAATGGTTTTCTGTTACAGCACTGATGAAGATGCACGACAGGCAATGATGCTGGATGGAGGAAAGATAAAAGAAATTAAGATTAAACTGTTTTTGAGCTCAAGAGCAGAAATGCAGAAAGTGATTGAGCATGCTCGCCAACAGTCCATGACACTGCAGAGCTTCATGCAGATGCCTGCACCACCCATTACAGCAGCATCACTGCAGACATCACTGATGAACCAGATTTCCAATGCTACAGTACCCACAATACCAGTTTCCTCAGCGGCACCAATAACTACAGTAGCTCCAGATGTAGCAACGGGAACAAACATCCCTGAGCGCAGGGACTCACGGGAAATGGATAGGGATAAAAAGGATTCAGACAGTGTCAGTAGCTTAAGCAAAGACAAGAGGGACCGACGGGAGAGATCAAGGTCACGAGATGGTGACCGCAGGGACCGCAAAGATCGTGATCGTGACAGGCACAGAGACCGTGACCGTGATCGTGACCGTGATAGGCGTCGGCGTGATAGAAGTCGCAGCCGTGAGAGAAGCAGTAGGCGCCGTGATAGAAGAGACCGCAGTCGAACACGAGAGCGTAGCAGATCCAGGGACCACACAAGCAGGGATAGAGAACGTGATTCAAAGAGGAACAGCAGAGAAAGGAAGAGAGACTCCGTCCCTCCAGTGGTGGAAGAAGATAAGAATAAGGATCAAAATGGGGATATAATCATTCTAAACACATTTCCTCCAGCAGGAAAGGATCGAGTGATTACCCAACCTCCTGCAGTGGCGTCTCCTAATAAAGCTAATGTTATGCAGCAGCAACAACAGCAGCAACAACATCAGCAGCAGCAGCAGCAGCCGGTTGTCACCAGTGCTTCTTGGGATGTTCCAGGATCCAGCATGCCAAGTTTCAAATCTGCAGGAATGGGAACCCGACCTATGGTAATGCCCATGGAAACAAGCAGTGAACGACAATTGGAAGGAAGACGGTTGCTAGGAAGTACTTCATTCTCTGGTGACTCATTACGACCTCTTGGAATGAGCTTAGGGACAGATACATTGCAAGGCTTCTCAAGGAGAGATCCATTCTCTACAACAAGAGATACTGCATTGTCAAGCATGTCTCTTCGTGGTCGAGAGAGCTGGCCTCCAGGGCGACAAGCAAGCGAACTGAGTCGATTTGGAAGAGAAAGGGTTGGTAACTTTGCAATGAGCCAAGGAGGTTTCAGTAATGAACACGATGACTTTGAAAGAGATATGGACCCAAGAGCTAATTACAGAGGAAGCTACAGAGGTATGGACTTTAGAAGGGGTGGATTCCCACCAAGGGATACCAGATTAAGTGGACCAGGAGGCTCACTACTTGACAGAATGGGTCCTGGAGGTTTGTCTCAAAATGAACTGGATGATCGAAGAATTGGTAACACATTCCCACCTAATGATAGAAGAGCTCCATTTAGAATGGAGAGAGGAGAAATGGACTCCTTCCAAAGAATGGATCGCTTTGATCAATTTGATAGAAACCAAATGAATGAACGCCAGTTCCCACCAACACGTCCTGCTATGCAAGATAGATTCCCAAGAGAAAAGTTTGGGACACCAGAGCAAAATTTCGAACCAAGGCTACAATTCCCAGGCAACTGTGTTGAGATCCGTAATATGCCTATTGAAGCAGGTTATGGCGACATCAGAAGATTCTTTCAAGGCCTTCATATCACCAGCAATGGCTTAAAACTAATAAATGATAACCATGGTAACAGAGTAGGGATAGCATATGTAAAATTTCAAAAACGAGAAGGCAAAGAAGAAGCACTTAATTATAACGGAAGACCATTGAGGGGATCTGCAGTAGAAGTTCTGCACCTTAATGAGGATATATTTGAAAAAGCTATAGATTCGTACAAACCTCCTGAAATAGAAATTGAACCTGATTCAGAGGAAATTAAAGAAGTAGTGGATCCTTTTGTATGTTTGTGCATAAAGGAACTGCCATCATATGCTAAGGAGACAGATATCTTCAAGCTTTTCCCAGACATTTCTGTCTCGGAAGTTTTTGTTGCACAAAGTGATGACGAGATAAAACAAGACATTGCTTATATTAAGTTTGACAGTCATGAGTCTGCTCAAAAGGTTCTTAATTCAAATACAAAGTATACTGTAGGCCAAAAGCCGGTTATCTTGACTCCATGTACAGTGGAAGAATTAGAAGGTGCACGGAAACGTAAAAAGATGGAGGTGCAGAAAGCTGAGGATCCTAAACAACAGCCACCACCACAACAGCCACAGTCACAAATACCACCTTTAATACAGCAACTACCACAAATACAACAACCATCACAATCACAACCTCAACAACAGCCATCATCACAACCAGCACCTGTAGTAGACAACAAACCTGAACCCATTCAGAACTCAAAGCCTCAAGATCCAAGGAATCGCAATGAAGCACCACCAATCCAAGACCATCCACCACAAAAACTTATGATGCCTCAATCAGACTGTGTACTCCTGAGAGGTTTGCCGGTTCAAGCAAATGATCGAGACATCCTTGACTTCTTCTCTGATGTAGGTCTTGTTCCTTTACGCATCCATATTATGCTTGACAAGTTTGGCAAGCCTATTGGGGATGCATTCTGTGAGTTTAACACTGTAGAAGAGGGTGCACGTGCTTTTACCAAAAATGGCACACCACTAGGAAAACAAGAAGTGTCTGTGAAGCCAGTCTTACGTGCAGAGATGAATGAAGCACTAGGAGTTATACCTCAAACAGAAATGCCAATGTCTCAGGTAGGCATGTCACGAATGCAGCCACATGGACGAGACTTTGGAGGTCGCCCAGCAGGATTGTTGGGAATGACACCCGCAGGACCACCCATGGGTCGCATGCCACTGTTAGGAAGACATCCAGGAAGCCTCCATCCTGGGGGAATGCATCCTCCAGGATCAGCTGTGGAGGGCTTTACTAACCCCGGCTGTGTTGTTTCTCTTGAAAACATTCCATTTAGGGCAGATATCGAAGAAATACTAGATTTTCTAGGGGACTTTGATGTCGGTCGAGAAAATATATTGAGGCGGTTTACTGATAAAGGCCTAGCCACAGGTGATGCTAGGGTAGCCTTTGTGAGCCCCTCAGAAGCTCAGAGAGCTGTTAGGGAACTAAGGTTTCGTAAAATAAGAGGAAGACAAATTTTTATGAAGATAGTTCCTTAAAACAGCAAATGAACTTTCATTAATTGTATAAAAGTACAAAAATTTCATTATAAAATTTATAAGTGATTTTGTATTGTACAAAATAGTGACATGTTGTATGTAAATACTTGTGAGCTTAGTTTTTTTATGTTAAGGCTATATCATGTGTGAGAATAAACACTTGTTAGCACATTGCCAGCTTTTTATTTTCATAAGGGGACATATTAATGAAATTTAGTGAATAATCATGAAAACATGATTATTCAGTATAAAAATTATTCAGGTTGGTTTATTGACACTCGTCACTTTTTCATATATTTAATGAAAATATATATGAAAAATATATGAAAAAGTAATATAATATAATTTTTATATTAATTTTGACGTCACTGTTACTAAATTCCTCCAAACACACATCATGATTATTCAGGTTAATCACTACACAACTAAAAGAGCATTAAATCTGTTTGCCTGGACATTTTAAATTTTTGGAGGCCATGTTAGCTAATATCAGTTTAAATTCAGTAGGCAATTTATGTCTCGATGAGTTGCTTAAAATTTAAATTATTCCATTAACTTTTAAGATATGAAATTCAAGACAGATACTGAAATTATAAACAATAAAAATAAATCTACGGAAGGAAAGCCGGATTGTGGTTATATGTAATATTGGCAGAACATGTTTAATTAATTTTGTTATTAAAAATTTAGGTAATTAATTTGGGGATAATATGCCGAGAAGATTGTAAGATCGCTTTACTTCTTTTGGGATTGTACTTTGTGCAAGCTAGCTGAAGAAACAAAGTGTACCAGAACAGAGTACCAAGGATTTCATCCTTGTTTACTGTTGACGTATCAACCTCCATCAAAGATTAATAAACACAAGTATAACTAAAGATGTAGTGAACCTTAACCTTAACATTCAGTGATTCAGGGGAACAACAGTAAAGTTTATGTAACATTTATTAAACTCTGCCTAAGTTGGCAGAGCTAACAAAAAATCTGGTATATATCAAACACCAGTCAACCATTTCTCCTTAAAAAACCTAATTTGCTCAAACATCAAAGATGCCATTCCATCTAACAAAAAATCTGGTATATATCAAATTGAATGCAATGACTGTAGTCAAATTTATATTGGAAAAACCAAAAGAAATTTAGAAACAAGAGCAAAGGAACACTTTACAAACATAAAATATAAACAATTAGAAAAACCAGCAGTTGCCACACATTTTTGGGAAAAAAACCACAACATAAATCCAGAACAAAAACTACTAAAACATATATCAGGAAAACAAGAACTATCCACATGGGAACAAATCTTCATTTCAAAAACTAGGAACAAAGTATTCAATTTCGACATCCCCCAGAAAGATTTGTTCAGCAAGTTCCTTGAACCGCCACCAGAGGAGACCTGTGACAAAATATCGTCAACTACACCAATGAGAACTAGTCGATGGCCGGCTGAGGATAGAGGCAAAGCCTCTGAAACATGTTCCGGAAAAATTTAAAAGTAAGTGTTGTTTAGTGTCATTAATTGACTCTCTTTAAAGTTAATTTATCGTAACAACACTGTTTTCAACACTTCCAAGAAAGGAAGAACTTTGAGGCTTTACTTTTATAATATTTGTGGTTTAAAGCAAATCCCATGGTTGCCAATTCTCCAGAGATTTTAAAACTGTGGGGTGCAATTCTTGGGTGGACACCTGAATGAATGAATTCCTGTATTTCTTTTAAGTGGGACATAGGGCCTTCTGAACTGTGCAACTTCAAGGACTGTAGGCAACGTGTTGAGGATGAGAGGTTTCCTGATCAGAGAGATTCTGGGATGAGTGATCAATCCATGACGTTGGACACCTGAAAATATATATTCACTTAAGAAATGGCAAAACCTGCAAAACTAATAAATTTTGATACTATTTCCTTCCTATTCCTCTACACCTTTTATTGATGAGAAATCGTGACTGATGTTTGTCCTGCCACACTGTCTCATTATATGTTTACCATATCTACTCTATTCATCTGCTTCAGCAAAACCAATATCCATGATATATAAAAGATTAATAAGTTCTGAATATACTATAACAGAATGTTTAAATCCTTACAGAATAACTTTGTTTAAAACTACTGAACACTTCTATAAATGAAGTCCTTGGAAACAAAGAAACAGATCAGTACATTGGAAGAACTATTTGTAGTCGGTTTATTGACACTTCATTGCTTACATTTTGATTTTATTGAGGGACCAGTTTTGGAAGCCATTGCCTCCATTTTCAACCTCTCTTCAACTAGCATCTGTTGTCTGCTCTCCTCTCTCTGGTGGTGGAACTATAAACTTCTTTGTCAAATTATCTACTGGTGGGATTTCAAAGTTCATTACTTGGTCCTTATTTTTCCATATGAATATGTTCTCCCATGGTAGAACAAATTCATATAGAAAAATAAGGGCCAAGTAATGAACTTTGAAATCCCACCAGTAGATAATTTGACAAAGAAGTTTATAGTTTCACCTTCAGAGAGAGGAGAGCAGACAACAACAGATGCTAGTTGGAGAGAGTTGAAAATGGATTCAGTGGCTTCCAAAACTAGTCCCTTGATTATACAAAAATGTAAGTGGCGAAGTGTCAATAAACCTACAAATAATTTTTCTGATTAATTTTGACGCCACTATTACTAAATTCCTCCAATCATGCATAGATCAGTACATGCTGCAAAAATAATTTCCGCTGCACCTGTAGCTGTGGTAATCATGATGGATTATGCTCTGACCATAATGAATGGACAGCAACTTGGCAACCCCTTGTTAACTGATAACACATCATATAAGTGTCAATCACAAGGTAATTTGTTATCAACCACATTACTGGCAATTGATTATCCACATCTGGTTTCTGCCCTTAAAAGAATAATATTTTACAGCTCATATTAACATGGGCAATTGTTTTCAGTACTTCAGCTCTGATTGATTTTTTGGTGCATGATTTATGTTTAAAATCAGTGTTTAGCATATGAAGATAAAGTGTGGTTGGCGAGTAGGTAAATATATGTCAGCTGTCTTTGGTCTCATGAATTTTGCTAGAGATTTTGCTGTTGAAGATGTAGCATCCCTATAGAAATAAAAACCATATGACAAAGTAAGTTTTAAGTAAAATCATCAATTCTGTCAAACTGTAATTCATTTTTATTCACCATTTTTGTTTGCATATGGTAAGCATAAACACTGATATTAAAAAAAAAAATTCCATTATTACACCGCTGCTGCCTGTGCTGTGACTTTATTCAGATTATTTATAACATTACCACTATCAAGAAGAATCTTACCTTTTCACTATTGCTACTTGTTTGCATAACCTAGCACCAGATCAGATTTAGAACGTTTTTAAGTTCAGGTGATATCCAGGTTCAAAGAAGGAATAACCGGTTAAACTCTGGTTTTCAAATGTACATCAAATCTAGTTCTATTTAGGCTGTCGATAAGAAGGAACAAAAAATGTTCATTCACTCACTCACGCACGCGCGCGTCATGTGCGAAATAGTGAAACTAGAACATGTTTTCTTGGGAAGTGTCCACTATACTGTAGTGAAATGTTTTCGTACTAATAGTAACAAGGACCATGATCGCAAGGGAAGGAAGGCCTAATGTGCTTCGAAATCTGAAAATAAATACTTATTAAGTATTTACATGATTGCTTCAAACCAGCACTCATGTTGGCAGTGCAAATCAGCCAGTTGAGGAATGAACTCTGAGTGTCTCAATGTTAAAAAGAAGACTTCTGGATGCAGGCTTGAAGGGATTTATTTACTGCTAAGAAATCATTACTGAGGGCTACCAATAAAAAGAAGAGACTACAGTGGGCAAATAAAAGCCTGTGAAGTGCACTCCTAATCAGTAGCAGAATGTGTTGCTTATGGACAAATCAAAGTTTGAACTCTTTGACACAAAAACTGCAGGTTTTTCAGATGTATGAAAGAACAGATGACATCTCACTGCATATCCCCTATAGTGATGCATGGAAATGGTTAATTGTTGTTTTGAATGCAATAGAACAGGTGCCTTAGTAAAAATAGAAGGAATAAGACAAAACAGCAGTACCAACATTCTGCAAAGCCACACAAAATCTGGAATGCATTTAATTGGCAAGGGTTTCATTATGTAACAAGATAATGATTTAGAACATTCACTTTGCTATGCAGAAAGTATCTGCAATGATTATAAAAGAGCGGAGAACTTAAGTCCATGGTATGGTCCCCTCAAGCTCCAATTGCAACATGGTCAAATTTCTTTGAGATCGTTCAGACAGAGAGGTCAGAAAGAGACTTGCAAATAATTTTGCTGAATTTATGGAGTCATATTGGACGAATGAAATGGGTGAAATAATGCTTAAAGAGTTCAGGGTTCATGGAGCTTAGAGCTACCCAACATTCATCTTTCAGGATAAGGGGAAATTCCAGAAAAAACCTTATCCAGGTAACTCAACCTAACAGATTCAAACTCGGGACCTCTTGTGAGACAGACATGCTACCATCTATGCTACCCAGGCAGGCAGGAAGGAAATTTCTTAAGAAACACTAATAGACTTGATAGCAAGGATGCCCAGAGTGTGTGCAAAACAATGATCAAAGCATGAGGAAGTTACTTTGAAGAAAGTAAAATCTAAAAGTGATTATTTCTGCTGGTTCAAATCCCACCCATGGCATTGAATTTTTCATGTTGGCTCTATTCATACTAAATTTGCTATTTAGGTTCAGCATCTTCTAAGTCATTTTCTGAAAAATTAATATTTTGTTTAAAATACTGTATGTTTAAGATATTTGCATGGCAAATAAAATGATTATATCTTGGATTGTCTGAGAATGTCCTCAGAAGTCCTCTACATTCTGGATGACTTTTGCACTTGTAAACTGTAGATATTCCATTGAGTCTACGATTGCCATTGTACTTTTTCTTTTTTTGTTCCATATACCAGCTTTTGTTAAGATCATATAGGCAGCTTTGCCTTTAGAAGAATTGCTCACTGCTAATGACGTTCACTCATTTATGTTTTATTAATCTTTGGGTTTGTTTACATCATGTTTTTATTTATAAACAATAAATTCATACATTTACTCATACCTTTAAAACCTAGGGAGCATCAGGAATAACCTGAGTTCATAAACATTTCTATCCTCCAGTCATGAATGGAAAACCCAGGATCTTGTATGTGAAATCTAGCATACTAACCACTGGATTACGAGACAAGTCTTCTCCAATCTTTGTTCTTTTGTTGGTTCATACATACCTGTTATTTTGAGGTAAAATGGGAGGCTAGGAATGATTAGCTAATGCTGAAATAATTGCACACTATATAGAAAAGTAATTTAAAGCTTTATTTGGAAAGTTTAAAGTGATTTACATTTCTTGTAACAAAAACCATAAACATCACATGATTAGGGAATAAGAGAGTATAACAAAGATACTAAAGTACATAGATTAAATTTCATTATTCATTTAAAGCATAAAATTCACACATATGACGAAAACCCAAAACTTTGTTATCACCAAATTTAATGTCTACTTTAGAATTGCTGGATCTTGTGGCAGTTATGTGCACTACATATAATATTGCTGTGCCAACTTTAAACACTACATCACTTAAAATAAAAGTGAATCGAGAAAATATGGAACACTGCATCACTCACATTGGTTTGTTTTCCTGTGGGACATCATCTTTTAATTTAGGATGTAATGCTTTTCATGGAGCAACTATTTTTGGATCCAAAATGATGTTATGCTACTTAAAGATTGTTTGAAATGTGCAGTAAGATATAGAGCGGTATGTGAATTTGTTATTCAACAAATTCTTTTCTTTTTCATCCAGGATGAGTGTGCATATATTTTATTCTTTTGGCACTGTTAATCTTCATAATTATGGTTTCTTTGAAGAAACAATTTTCTGTAGTTATAGCTATTAGGTTTTTTCAATTCCTGTCATATTCATCTTTGTTCATGGGGATAACCAATTTGTGCATAAGACTAGGGAACTGCATGTTGGTGGTTTTTGTTTATGCAATAGTTGTGTAGTTTCCTGGAGAATGCTTTGAGATCACGTAAAGGTAGCTTGTTCATTACATTCCTTTTCCATTTTGAAATGTTCAGATTTTTCTTGAATATTTAGCATCTTCCAAATGTTTTCCTGGGACAACTGCAAAAATAGCATACCAAATTTTGAAGATCCAGGGGAATGTTTTTGTGACTCATATTTCTAAAGTGTTCATGAAAGGTCTACCAACAGTAGTGAAAGTGGGCTGCCCGTTCTTACACCCAAGTTATGTTTATACTTTGCAATTGAAGTATTTTTTATGCACACTTTAATCTATGTGATGTATTCATGGATTTCATCTGTATTTTTCCCTACTGTTTGCTGCCATATTCCTTTTTAAAATGTGAAATACTATGCTTAAAAAGTTCTTTGCACTTAATTTAGAAAATGAAGGATGTAGAAATAGACAAAACAGATACCTTAGTCTCATTGGATGTCATGACTCTATTTCCAAGCATACCAACAAAAACCCTACCAACATACATAAGAAAATGAAACATATTTTACTTAAGGATTAACAAGTGATGCAGTGTTAAAAATCAAGCTCAGTAAATTTACATGAGTATTTTTCATGCAAGGTGATCAAACTTTCATGGGTGATCAGCCATGTCAAAGTAACTAAATAACTATCATTAATTCTAAGCTTCATGGTCTTCTTCAGAAACTGAATGAAAAATGCTGGCCAATCGCCCCCATATATATAGAGATTTCTTCATGTGGGTGGAGCTTGTGTCATGCCACTGCATAGCAGTCTGTTATTGGTCCGGCTAGTTCACAGGAATGATGAATTCACAGTTTTCTGCACTGTCTGTCATCTAGATAGGGATTATCCAGTCTTGGCTTTTCTGTGCGGAACGTCAACTGGATTGGGTTTCTCCTGTCTGTGCAGTTCTAATCTTATCGGGGTATAAATGCATTGCTTAAACAGTCATCTCTGTTCTTGGAATGACGATGGCATGACAACAGCCTTCTGTAAACCTTCTTGATGTCACGATTGTTACAGCCGTCCTGCAATGAGCCCATGGTCACCCTGTCAGACTATTCAAAAAATTGACCTTAAGGTCCCAGGGATGTATAAGATTGTTTGTGAATACAGAAGGGTGTATCTCGAACAAACAGTATGCATGGTTGAGGAGAGGTATAAAGAACATCGCCACATCAGACTCCAACCAGGGAGCATTGTATAGAGTATGTTCACAAAATTAATTTTAATGACGCCTTGGTACTGGAACATTTGGACAAGCATTTTGACAGACTTAAAGAAGCCATTGAGATTAAACTCCATTCATGGAATTTCAACAGAGAATCAGGACTTCAATTGAGTACAGCTTGGGCTTCAGCAATAAAAAATACTTGCAATAGAAACACCTACCAGTTGAAAGACTGCGAAGAAAACCCAAGACTGGAGAATTCCTATCCAGATGACGGACCACGCATAAAACTATTTAACGTGAATTCATCCTTCCTGTAAACCAGCTGGACCAATAACAGAGTGCTATGCAGTGACATGACAAAAGCTTCACTGGTTGTGAAGAAACAGCAAATACGTAACAAACATCAGGAAGACACACAGTCTTGTGTACATAAACCAGTTACCACGAGAAATAGTATAATTCCTAACACATAACATAAGGAAGAAACTGAAGTTTTAGTATAATTAAATAAGTGTTCTATTTTTAAATTAATACACTACAATTTTGCAAGTTTGCTCTCTGAAACTGAAATTTAAATATACCTTTATTTATTTTTTAAAATACATTATTGCACATTTATATGTATCAGAAAATATATTACTATTATCAGTTTCAAAAAACATTTATGGTAGAATATGCATATGGAGAAAATCCAGTATATATGGATAAATAAAAAAGGAAGCATTTTAAGCTATACAAAGCATTTCATCTTGAGAAATATTACACCTTGAGATGAAAGCATAAGACACGGATTGCAGGAAATGTTTTCCATAAGTAAAATGTTTCATTTAGAATTTAATTGTATATATTAAATAGAAAATAAATTTTTGTTATGGTAATCTCATAAATAATGCAAGCTTTGCTTAGTTGCCAAGCACCTTATATTTACAATATATGTCATTTTATATATGGATTCTTAAAACGTTTAGGCTTGCATTTGGACAGTCACAGGTTTGATTCTTATTGAAACATCCCATAACAATGGATTCTTTCATGATTTTCTCAGGTCAATGGGTAAATGTTGGGGTGGATTATGCATTAAATATGAATTGTTCTTGCATTTTGTTTCATTCATCTTGCAGGGTGACAGGATTACACACAGTGGACAATAGTATGCACTGGATGTATTGGTAAGAATGTGTTTCTTTCCTGACATGAAACTTTCTACCATGACAGATGTGTGAAACTGAAGGGTTAAAAAAGAGAAGTTAATGGCAGTGTAAATTGCCAGAATCATATCAGTGTTGCCATTGTGCATAATTTCATCCCACAAGAGTTCATTTACATGCAAGTTATACATGCTTACACTTTCATAACTGATCCAATAGGATGTAATTTTGGAACTTGTAGGCCATGATCCCATTGGTGAACTGACATTTCATTTCATCTCTAGCCCATTGGGCATCTTCAGAGAAAGGCCTCCTGGCTGGTTTACTACTAGGGTAGCACTTGGTGAAGTGCCAGAACTATGTAGTAAGTGGCATGCATATGTAAAACCTGGATAATGAAAAAATCAAATTGCGCGGGTAGATTCAGACTGAAAACTTCAATGCCATAGCCAGGATTTGAACCATGGATCTTCCATCTCCATCTGATTGTTCTTAATCATTGAGCTACTATGGAACATGCCAGCATTACACTAAATTCTACAACTGATTCACAATTTTCCCAGTGAACTACCAGATCTCATATACAATGAGATATATACCTTTGAGGCAACTTACTATACTGTAAGTACTTAAGTCCTAGGCTTCATAGTTTGATAACTATTAGGTCAAATGATGGAAATTATTCTTTCACACTAGTGTGTACTGCAAAATTGTTTCATCGGTATCCAAACATCGCTGTCTGTTGATGGGCTTGGAGAGGTTTGTTCACAAATAGCTATACACCTAAAATTAGGCAAGTGAGTCAACCTTGTATATACCTACACTTACTAGTTTCTGGGAACCTCTTCCCTATCGTCAGTTCTGTGGTTGACTGATGATGCATCCGGTGTTTGCATCTGACTTAGTGTCATGCTGTCATCTAATATCCTGGTAAGTTTGATGACGTCATCTACCGCGGGAATTTCAAAATTCATCAAGAGGTCCTGTTTCTTCGTAATAAATATGTTTTCCCAAATCTGTAGTTCCAGAGGTTTCTTTGCCTGTTTGATCAGTTCTATTTCTTGTTTTATGTTGTGATTCTCAGACCAAAAGTGATGTGCTACGGCCGACTTGTCCATGTGTTTGAATTTAATATTTCTGAAGTGTTCTTTCATTCTTGTTCCTAGATTCCTTTTGGACTTACCAATGTATATCTTGTCACAATCCTGGCAGCTCATTTGGTAAATGCCTGATAACTGAGTTTTCGGTGTGCTATGTTTTAGAGGGTGGTTTAGTAAGTTGCGGATGTTGTATTTGTTCTGAGGGGCTAATTTTATGTTGAAGCTCTTAAATATCTTTTCAAATTTTGAATGAAATGTAAATTTGCCATATCTGGTGTTTGGATTTTCTAGTTTTTTTAACATAGTAATGTCCCTTAAGTTTTTGTTTCTTTTGTGTCTGTAGATCAGTTTTTTGATTAAATTTGTGTTATAGTTGTTCAATTCGGCAACCTGGTGTATGTGAGTGTACTCCTGTTCATATTCTGTTTTTGTTAGCGGAATGTTGATTAATCTGTGAACCAAACTATGGAATACTGCATATTGATGTTGTACTGGGTTGAATGGGTTGCATTTAATGTAATTGTCAACATCTGTTGCTTTTCTGTATATTCCAAATTGTAATCCTGTTGGTGCTCTAATGATTTTCAACTCTATAGAAAAGGTAGCCTTCAATGGTGAAAACTATGGATTTCTCTTGTAGGTTTAGCAACTTTATAGCATCCTCGGTTAGTCTTCTAGGGACTATAGCAAACACATCGTCGACATATCTATGCCAACATTTGAAAATATGTGGAAAGGCTTTAGTAATGTGTGTTTCCAAATTACTCCTGAACAGATTAGCTAGTAATGGTGAAAGAGGGTTACCCATGGCCAAGCCTGCTGTTTGTTGGAAGATCTTGCTGGAGAACGTGAAGCTGTTTTGTTCAATACATAGGATGGTTAATTTGATGTATTCCTCTATTTTATCATTCACAACATTGCTTTTGGATAACCAGACTTTCATCAATTTTGGAATTTTTTCTACTGGTGAATAGAGATCTGATATCAAAGGACACCATCACCTCTTCAGTATTTATAACTGTGTTTTCAATTTTCTTTACCAAATCAAATGAATTCTTTATGCTTAGAGATTCAAACTTTTCAAACTTGTCAAATTCCTCCACCAACCATTTTGCCAGTTTGTAAGTCGGGGCATCTATATTGTTAATAATGGGTCACATGCTGTTGTCTGTCTTGTGGATCTTAGGTAGGCAGTATAATTTTGGCAAATTAGAAAAAACTACTGGAACTACAGATTTGGGAAAACATATTTATTACGAAGAAACAGGACCTCTTGATGAATTTTGAAATTCCCGCGGTAGATGACGTCATCAAACTTATCAGAACATTAGATGGCAGCACGACACCAAGCCAGATGCAGACACCGGATGCATCATCAGTCAACCACAGAACTGACGATAGGGAAGAGGTTCCCAGAAACTAGTCTTCATCAAAAAACTTGTAAGTGGAGAAAAGTATATACAAGGTTGACTCACTTGCCTAATTTTAGTAACAATGGCACTCCACTTTCTGAAATACTTCTTTTTATTCTATATAGCTATACACCTGTTTAGCTAGCTTATGGATCATGTAATGCAGGTTGGCAACATATGAGAAAGTAGCGAATGTTAGTAGCACATCATTTACATGACATTGAAAGTATGCAGCTTGCAATCCAATAAGTAGACATCAAATTTATATGCACTAAAAAAGTCTAAAATATGCATGCATTTATGCTGTAAAAATCTTTATAATATGCACTACAATATATATAGGTAAGTAATTTAATACATCCACTTATGTTGAATCTTCTTCCTTATATTACGTCATCCTGGAGGCTATAATTTGATTTACAGTACACGATCATTTTTTCCATATTTTCAAGAGTAAATTTATGATGTTTATCAGATAATATGTGTCTGTATGCCGAGAAGAACCTTTCAACATCTACAGACGTAATTGGACAATATTTATAAGCACTAACAAGCTCTGGAGAAATTTCTCCTGGAAGTTCCACACTGTCACCTAGGAGATATTTGCTAAGAGAGTATAAAATATTAATATTGGGATTCCTTCGTAACACACTGCACAGTTTTGCACTCAATCTTTCTTCATATTTTGAAGGGGTGCACTTAAGTTCACTCTTCACTTCTTTTAAGATTGATATAGATGCATGAAGGGACAAACTATGCATTTCCAGCTTTTGTATTCCTTGAGGTATCATTTTGAAATGTCTTTATAATTGCCAAGTCTCTCTGCAATGTTTCATTTCTGAAAGTGTCCTGTGAATGAATAGAATAGAATAGAATAATTTATTCGTCATAAACATTTACACTGGTTGGGCAAGAGCCCAGTAAACAGATGACTCGTCAAGATTAACATTAGAAATACAAGAGAATATATCAAAAACAATTAAAGATAATATGTACAGTGATGCTTAAACAATTATGTGCAAATGCAATCTTGTAGTTGCTACATTGGTCCTAGAGACTGTCTGCCATATATTCTCTTACTGAATAATATGCTTTTTCAGCAAGAGTCTTTTTTAATGTGTTTAGAAACTGGGTTTTATTTTTAATTTCTCTAAATTTTGGCGGTAATTTATTATATATTTTTATGCCTGCATAGAAAGGACTTTTTTCAAATAATGTAAGTCTATGGGCCGGCACTTTCAGATATTTTTGTGTTCTGGTCCCATGAGTGTGTTCATTCTGTTTTATATAATAATTATCAAAATTTTCATACATGTATTTGGTTAATTCATAAATATACTGAGAAGGCAGAGTAAGTATATTTAATTTACGAAATAAGTTTCTACAGGAACTTCTGGAGCTAACCTGCATCATAATACGGATAATCTTTTTTTGTAATTTAAATATTTTATCAAAACCCGTGGCTGCTCCCCAGAGTATGATACCATATGCCATTATGGAGTGGAAATAGCTATAGTAAACAGCTTTTCTTGTTTGTATGTTAGTAATTTTTGTTATGCAATGCATGTTGAAGCAAGCACTATTTAATCTTTTACTAAGATATTGAAAATGTTCTTCCCATCTTAGTTGTTCATTTATGTGTACACCTAAGATTTTGCATGTAGATGCAGAACTTACTGGGATGTTACTTGTATAATTTGTAGTATTTGTTTTTCTTGAATGTGTTTTAAATTGTATAAGTGCAGTTTTCTTCATATTCAGTTTTAAACCATTTTTATCGAACCAATTTTTTAGTGTGCTTAGTGTTTCTTTTGTATTCTGAATTAAATCAAATTGATTACCACCATGTAGAAGGATGGAAGTGTCATCCGCATACATTATTGCTTTAGCTTTAATATTGTTTGGGAGATCATTTGTATATATTATGTATAAAAGGGGTCCTAAGACGCTTCCTTGTGGAACACCAGATTTTAGTTGTTTCCAATTAGTTATAACAGTTTTTTCTCCATCGTCTAAGATTATTCGTTGCTTACGATTTTCCAAATAAGATTTGAACCAATTTAGCGAATTATTTTTTATGCCATAGTGTTCCAGTTTTTTTAACAAAATTTCATGGATTACACAGTCGAATTGCCAAAGCATCATTTGTATTTAGACTGCAGACAACTTCTTTAACTGCACTGAAATTGGCAGCATAAAAGAGAACAGTGTTTATCCATGTACCTAGCAGGTAAGAATTGATGCTGGGGGTATACGATGTCCTGGGAGCTTTTCCCTATAGAGCTACTTGGCCAGGGGCTTTTACAAAGACATTCTCTGTAGTAAAAATTAAGGTTTACTTAAGGAAACTGCTTCTGTATGACTTCTGCTATTCTTTGAAGCCCATGCACAATACATGTAACGTGGATTAAATGGGGACAAAATATTTTCAGAGCTAAAGCAGCTCGCAGCATCTGAAAGCAAAACCTGAAATTTATATGTGTTTGGAGGAATTTAGTAACAGTGACGTCAAAATTAATCTCAGAAACTATTTGTAGTTGGTTTACTGATACTCGTCACTTACTTGTTCATATTAATGAGAGACTACTTTCAAAGTCATTTGCCTCCAACTGGCCAGTTCGAAAGAGATTGAAAATGGAGGCGAATGCCTTTGAAACTAGTCTCTCATTAACATAAACAAGTAAGTGATGAGTACCAATAAACCAACTACAAATACTTCCTGAAATTTATGTTCGTTACCGTTTCTGGCCATAATATTCTTAAAACATTGTTGACAAAGCGAGCAATGGTGAAATTAGTTTTTTTCTAACACCCTAGAAATGATAAAAAATGGCTTTCCCGGCTTGTCTTCACTGAGTTTACTTACTAGAAAATTTGTCACATGATGTCCACAGGAGTCAGTAGTTTTGTCCCCACATCCCGTATAAGACAATCTTTCAACTCACCTTGGATTTCTTTAATTGCTGTTTGGTAACAGCCTTTAAGATAGTTTTTCCTGAGGGTTCATTCATTTGGAATGGTATGATTACAATATTTATCTAAGAAATTCCAGAATGTGGGATTGCTAAATGAATTCAATGGAATATTTGCTGCAATTAGTGTGATTGGCATAAATCACTAGAAAATTCGTTTTTCAAATTAGAAGAGGGTTTTTGTTTTGTCAGTAAAGTTTGCTTCCAGTAGCTTTGTTTCCTTTTGACTGCAATATGATTTGTTGTTGAATGTTGGCTTAGCTGAAAGTTTTTTTACACACTTAATTTATTATACACTTCACAAAAAATAACTTTTCCATCTGTAGTACCTATAATCCAATGGCTCACAGTCCTGAATCCATTTGTTTTAAAAATTCACTTTTTGTATGTTTATTGAATTTCGGGATCACAACAGGAACATGAGACAACCACTAACTTAAACAGAACGAAACTCTTGCTTTAGGTGCTCATAACAAAGTGAGGAGTCACTGACAGGAAATCCCGCTAACATGAAACGCGTATCATGTGAATCTGAGTCATATATATACAAGAGAGTCGATATGGGTTGCTTTGCTTGTATGAGAATGGTATGTTACTTATACAATACAAATTATAAAGTATTATATTATTTAATTTATTATAAAATATGAGTCAATAGTGTAAAAATATTTGATATATGCCATAATCATGAAATATGCAACTATAACTTAAATATGCAAATATATGCACTATAAGCATTTGCATATAAATATGTCTAGCAATAAGATAATGAATGGAGGTAACTACATGCAATGTGTGAATGTATATGACATTGATAAGACAGGAAATGACTCACTGAATATGGTGAATTTTTGCAAAAACAGCCTTCTTAACGTTAACAATTGTACAGAAAAAGAGTAAGTAGATCTGGATGGACATACAATTATGATTGGTATTATTAGCACAACTACTTAGTTTCATTATGACTTTACTGTTTGTGTTTAGTGTAACATGTACGAGGCATGTCCGTAGAATAAGGTCTCCAAGGCGCTGGAGCCGTGAGGAATGCTATTACACGAGATCTGGCAACAATGGCATGTAGCTTGGTTTCACCCCTTCAAATCCCCACAACGAACCTGTTGCAACTATAAGTCTTGGATGGGCAGCCGTTTGCAATGGAACTTCCTATCACTTCTGCTGCCAAGTGCGAGTTGCATGCAGTGATGCCTTTTTGGGGTGCCGAGGGCACTACCCCCACTGAAATTCATTGTCAGTTATGCAAAGTCTATGGGCCACAGTGTAAGGACATCAATGATAATATATATTGTGACTTTGTGGGTCCCGTAGGGGAAGGGATTCGTCCCTTTCAGCTGCCAAAGTGCGGGCGCTGTGTACCCCTAGCACTCGTGGTACCTCTGACGTTACTAGAGGAATCTCGGGCCGAACAGCCGAGCCCCTCCTTCGGGAGTTGTTCGGATTGGGATGGACTCGAGGGGGCAGTGTGTTCCCGAAACCCGTGGGAATCGGGTACTTCTTCGGACGGGGTTGAGGGAAGCCATTAAGTCTCCCGGGTACTAGCCTGCAAAGCTAGTAGAAGGTGTGCTAGATCACCAGGCGGCCCCACCGAGGTTTTTCGGTAGTCTTCACCTTGAGTATTGACGCGCGTAAGTGGCTTATCCACTTCCATCCCGTCTTGAGTCCATAGGACCAGATGGGGGGGCTTGTTAGTCTCTAGGTCTTGCCCTATGGAAAGCACCTCGGAGGACGCCGAGGCCCTTTGGGACAGCTCGGATACTCCCTGGTTGAAGGAGGCCTGGGTCTTGTTCCTACGGGTTCAAGGCTAATGGGAGTAGAGCCTCTGGACTCAACGTGTGACTTTGTGGGTTCGTGAAAAAAAAAAAAGTTCAATTACACCACTCAAAATGTTCTTTATTTCCACCTTATTCCACTATCACAATTACAATTTAATGTACACAATTAAATTTTGCCAGTTCGTCTTTACACGTACGCTCGACGCTACTTACACACCGCACGCCACAACAACACTACACTCAACTGACTGTTGCTTCCGGTATTCAGCGGCCCGAAGTTTCCCGAATCTCCTTTTATGGAGGGGGAAAACATTCTCGAAGCTTCGTGTCACTTCAAGTGGCAGGAGGGGTAAACGAAGACTCAGCTACCCCTCCTGTCTCCCCTCTCTCCACCGGCCATCATTTATTGATCGGCATCGCGAGTCTGCCGCCTGGGTACACTGCTCCCTCCTCAAGGATGGTCGTCCCGAACAGCGCCTTCTAGCGGGCCATGCGATCCAGGTGTACCACCAACATCTTTCCACGGGGCACCTTCTGGATGCGGTAGACCACGTCGTTAATCCTCTTCACCACACGGTATGGTCCTTGCCATGGCTGTTGTCTTGCCTGTCGTATCGGGTTTTCATGCGGTCGCTCGCCTTCTGGATGTTCTGGCGAGCCATCTCGTGCATGTCGTGGAGGTGGTCCACCAGGTTCTCCACATACTCGGTCGCTGGCTGTTTCACCCCCGGAGGGCTACCAAAAGCCAGGTCACAGGGGAGGCGTAACTCTCAGCCGAACATTAAGCTGGCTGGCATGATCCCCGTGGTGTCGTGTGTTGACGAGCGGTAGGCCAGCAAGAACAGTGGCACCTTGACGTCCCAGTCTCGCTGATGGCTGGCCACGACCTTCCTGAAGTGTTCCTCTAAGGTCTTGATGTACCTCTCAACCATGCCATCCGACTGGGGATGTAGCGGTGTTGTGCGGGTCTTGTTAACCCCTAGTCTCTCTAGTGCCTCCTTCATCAGGTTGGACTCAAAATTGGTGTCTTGGTCACTGTGCAGCTCTAATGGTACCCCAAATCATCAAAACACTTGCTCCACGAGGCAGTCTGTGATTTTCCTTGCCTCTGGGTTCGGAATGGCATACACCTTCGGCCACTTAGTGAAGTAGTCCACGACCACCATCAGGTAATTGTTGCCTCGGTCGGATATTGGGAACGGTCCAGCAATGTCAACGGCGATCCGTTCGAATGGCGTTCCGACGTTGTACTGTTGCATGCGACCCCGGCTCCTAGTCTGGGGGCCGCGACTCGCCACGCACACGTGACACTGACGGCACCATCTCTCAACGTCTGCTCGGAGCCTCAGCCAGTAGTAGCGCTGCCGTAGTTTGTCAATCGTCCGGTTCGCTCCCAGGTGTCCTCCGGAAGTACCGGCGTGCACTTCTTCCAAGACTTCCGGAACCTTACTCCGGGGAAATACCAACTGTTCTCTCTGCGTCTTCCCATCGGGTGATTCCCATACCCGGAACAGCCGTAGGGGAGGGGATCCGTCCCCTTCAGCTGCCAAAGTGCGGGCGCTGCGGATCCTTAGCACTCGTGGTACCTCTGACGTTACTAGAGGAACCTCGGGCCGAACATCTGAGCCCCTCCTTCGGGAGTTGTTCAGATTGGGATGGCTTCGAGGGGGCAATGTGTTCCCGATACCCGGGGGAATCGGGTACGTCTTCGGACGGGGTTGAGGGAAGCCATTAATTCTCCCGGGTACTAGCCTGCAAAGCTAGTAGGTGTGCTAGATCACCAGGCGGCCCCACCGAGGTCATATCGGTAGTCTTCACCTTTGGTGTTGGCGCGCGTAAGTGGCGTATCCACTTCCATCCCGTCTTGAGTCCATTGGACCAGATGGGGGGGGGGCTTGTTAGGTAACAAGGTCTTGCCCTACGGAAAGCCCCACGGAAGACGCCGAGCGCCCCTTTGGGACAGCTCGGATAACTCCCTGGTTCAAAGAGGCTCGGGTCCAGTTCCTACGGGTTCAGGACTAATGGGAGTAGAACCTCTGGGCTCAACCCGGAACAGCACACCCTCTCTGGTCTTCATCGAGTCCCACTGGGCCCAGTAAGACTTGTAGGTGGCGCTCCTCGGTGCGACGTCCACCCAGGTTGGTCTCGTCCCTGCCTCCACTTCCCTCAAGAGTGGCCCCAAGTCTGCGTCCGCCAGCTGCTCCCTCCTCAGGCCTGCGCTATCCCAGCCATCCGCAGGCACCGCCGTGACTACTCGAACTGCTGCGGCACGCTCCTTCTCCTCCACTCTTGTGCATTGTCTGCACTCTTCTGGACAGGGTCTTCGGGACATAGCGTCCGCGTTACCGTGGCTCTTCCCTCTGCGATGTTCCGAGGTGAAGTCGTACTCCTGCGGCCTCTGAATCAAACCTGCTGTCTGGCCTTCCGGTCGCGCCGTCACCATCACCTCGCTCCTCGCGGGGACAACCACGTCTTCATTCAAGATGACCCTACCGATTCCAAGGCGCTCTTCGGTTTGACGGAGTATAACCTCTTCTCCGTTGAGCCGTAGGACCTTCCTGTCGACGTCAACCGTCGCCTCGTGGCTCCTGAGGGCATCCAGTCCCAGAATCACCTCCTCAGCCACCTTCGCGACGAACACCCACAGACGCACGGCACTCCGTCCCAAGGTCAGCTCCAGCAGGGCTTCCTTCTCCACAGGCATGGTGTCGCCCGATGCCATCACAAGCTCGTATGGTCGGCTCGGCTTCCTCGTCGGCAAACCCTTCGCCACGTCAGGTCTGATGATGGTCACGGCCGCCCCAGTGTCCACCAGCACGCGGCACGGCTTCCCTCTCACCCAACCGTCCGCGATGAGGCTGTCATCCATACGCCGGCTGATGGCGCGCAGTGTCACTCGAGGGGATGGTGGTGATGGCGCCGACGTGTCCCTCTCCACGCCGGGCCTTACTCGTTCTTCCAGCCGCTCTTCCTGGTGTAAGCAGTCTCTCTGCAGGTGCCCGGGCTGTCCACACCCCCAACACAGGACACTAGGTGTTCGCCGGCGTCCCTCGGCTGGTCTTCTGTCTCCGGCGTAGCGCACACTCCTCGTTCTCGACGACGGGATAGCTGTTACCTTGGCCGCCTCCATCCTTAATGCTGCCGTTAGCGCCTCGTGGATTATTTTATAATCGCCGAGCATTAAGCGCTGACGAATCTCCGTGTCCCGTACCCCGTCAACGAATGTGTAGGCAGCTTCCCAGGATACGAACTCGGGGGGAGGTCGACTAGGGCCTTGCTAGCCAGTTGTTCAACTGCCAGGGCGAACTCCTGCAGCGTCTCCCCTGGCTGCTGCGACCTTGCCTTCAGCTGGCTGCGGTACGCTGCGGCTAAGCGGTGGTTCCCAAAACGATTCCCCAGGGCCTCCCAGATGTCCTTGGACGCCGCCGTTGTATGTACCGCGTTTAGGACTTCCGCGGCCCGTCCCTGGAGGCTGGCTATTAACTGTGTGGCCTCCTCCTCTGGTGACCATTTGTTGTGCTTGGCCACTGCGTCGAATTGGCGGCGGAAGACCGCAAACGTTGACGCGCCGTCATATTTCGGAGGTTTGACGCGCACCGATGTTGTGTCACGTCCCGATGCGTCGACCTTCAAATCCTTTAACCTCCTGCCGACGACGTCCTCCACCATGGCGTTCAGGGACTTTGCGTTGCTGTCAGCCTTTCCCTCCAGCTCGTCAACGCGGCTCGCCAGGTCTTCGACGCGCTTGCCTAACTCTGTGACGTCCTCTTTTACGCCGGTCAGCTGCTCTTCGAACTTCACGGCAAGGGCCTCGTTTGCCGCTTTCATCTCCGTGGCCAGGCTGTCGTTCGCTGCCCTCATTTCTGTGGTCAGTTCGGCCATCTTTGCGGTCATTGTCGTGGCCAAGTTGTTGTTTGCCACTTCCATCTTCTCGGCGATGTTGTCGTTGGCCGTCTTCATTTGTTTCAGTTCCTCGGCCAAGTTGTTATTTGCCGCTTCCGTCTTCGCTGTTATTTCCGCGGCCAGGTTGTTATTTGTCGCTTCCGTCTTCGCTGTTATTTCGGCCTTTATTTCTTCCATTTTGTGTAAAATCTTTTCCAGTGCCGATTCCATGGCCGTTATCCCACTTCTGACGCCAGTTGTGACTTTGTGGGTTCGTGAAATTAAAAAGTTCAATTACACCACTCAATATGTTCTTTATTTCCACCTTATTCCACTATCACAATTACAATTTAATGTACACAATTAAATTTTGCCAGTTCGTCTTTACACGTACGCTCGACGCTACTTACACACCGCACTCCGCAACAACACTACACTCAACTGACTGTCGCTTCCGGTATTCAGCGGCCCGAAGTTTCCCGAATCTCCTTTTATGGAGGGGGAAAACATTCTCGAAGCTTCGTGTCACTTCGAGTGGCAGGAGGAGGGGTAAACGAAGACTCAGCTACCCCTCCTGTCTCCCCTCTCTCCACCGGCCATCATTTATTGATCGGCATCGCGAGTCTGCCGCCTGGGTACAATATATAAGGGCGCTCAACTACGGCGGTCATCTTCACCCTTTAAAAAACTAGTCATGGCAAAAGCCAGATATAAAACTTTCTAACAACTATACAAGTGTAACAAAACCTAGTAAAAATACACGTACATAACAAACATCAATCAAAACCTACTAAAAATTTCGTTCACTAAATCCTAAACTCTAAACTAGACAAGAATCTAAAAACCTCCACGGGTCTCCACAGAGAGTTCAAAGACGGGCGTACAGACGTCCATGACGAACAGCGTTCTGGTTGGCCTTCGGTTTCAGCCAAAAAAATTGCAAAAGTGGAGCAAGAAGTGCTTAAAGATTGGCGTGTGACAGTTCGCGAGCTGTGCGAACTTATCACTGATACGATTGACAAGATTCTGACCGAACATTTGCATTATCGCTTGTCTCCATACTGCACATGCAATGGCTGACTGGATGGGACATCCTCACCCATCCCCTCCTTCAGTCCAGACTTAGCACCTATTGATTATCATCTGTTTCCTGAGTTGAAGTCACACCTGGGTGGAACACATTTTCAGACCGGCGATGATTTGAAAAACGAGGTTGAGCGCTACCTGCGCAACTTGGCGGGAGAGTGCTATGACAAGCGTATACAAAAACTGCCACAGCGCAAGCAAAAGTGCATCGATCGCAATGGTGATTACGTTGAAAAATAGCTGTAAGTTCCACCTTTCCATCAATGTAACATTCATTGACAATAAACATATGTTTTCTATATTAAATAAAATTGGAGACCTTATTTTAGGGACACACCTTGTACATACTGTGTGATGGTTTTCAATTCATAGTGGCATTTTACTTATGTATACCTTCCTCAATTCAACCCAAATGTAATACTGAGCATCACAATTACAGAATAAATGAGGATCACATATATTCGGCTACTGAATAATAGGCCTTGTCGAATAGTAGGTTCTTCAATTTCTTTTTAAATAAATCTTTGTTCTTTATGGTTTTCAGTTGGCTTGGCAGTCTGTTATAGGCCTTTATTCCTGCGTAGAGTGGAGTTTTTTTCGAATAATTTTAACCTATGCATGGGTGGTTTCAGACTACTTTTTGTTCTGGTTTCATGACAGTGCTGATATTGTGAGTCATACAATTTATCATAATTAGTGGATATATTTAAGTAACTCATAAAGATATTGTGCCGGTAATGTTAGTATTTTAAGCTTTTTAAATAGATTTCTACATGATTCTTTTGGTCCAACCTGTGATATTATACGTACGATTCTTTTCTGGCATTTAAAAATGGCATCCCACCCCACTGAGTTTCCCCATAGTATGATTCCATAGATTATAGAGTGAAAGTAACTAAAATATACAATTTTTCTAGTTTTCAAATTGGTAATCTGAGCTATGCAGCGCATACTGAAACAAGCACTGTTTAATTTCTTGTTTATGTAATATATATGAACTTCCCATTTATATAGACTCCTAATATTTTTGCTTTATCTGTCTGGTTTACTGGTAGATGGTTTTCATGTTTCATGTACCGAGGTGCATAATGAACGTTTTTGAGGTGTTTAGTTTCAAACCATTGCTGCTGAACCATCTCTTTAAATGACTGAGTGTATCTCTAGCATTTTATTGCAGGTCTTCGTTGTTTATGTCTTTTAGTAAAATAGAGGTATCGTCTGCATACATTACTGTTTTACAATTTATGCAATTTGGGAGATCGTTTGTTAACATCTATTGGTGAAACTGGGCATTGTTTGCTATTATTTACATCCAAATATTTCCAATATGAAAGTTTCAACCCTTTCTTGTAACTCCACTAAGAAGTTTTAAGATTTATTTTCACCTTCCTCTATATAAAAAACAAAATAAGCTATTTATATTCTGCATGACTGGAGAAATTTAGTAAGTGACATTAAAATTAATTGAAAGAACTATTTTAGCCAGTTTTTTTACATTTTGTCACTTACATTTTTATATTATTGAGGGACTAGTTTCGGAAGCCATCGCCTCCACCTTCAACCTATTTCCAACTAACCCTCAGTAATGTAAAAATATAAGTACTGAAGTGTCCAAAAAACCAACTACAAATAGTTTTTTCAATTATTTGTATCTCTTATATGCAAATGCCATCAATCTAAAGAAATTAATTTATTATAAATATCACATATAAATTATAGTAGTTATTTTCATAATTTTATATAACATTAAGGAACTTCTGGACAGGTACAATGTGTTCAGACTGAAAAACAGTATTATAATCAATAACCTGAGTAATGAAACTATCTCTTAATCTTTTACTAAGGTTAAGTTTCCAGTTTTGCTTACATCAGATGTAACTATTGAAAGATGAGATATGACAAACTAAAAGTTTAAACATACAAAACACAAAGAAATAGTGGCAACAACACCAACATGGAGGAATGCTCTCACAGCTGTTGTTTAATTTCTTGTCCAGAGAAACTACATTGCTGTTTGTATGTCACACTTCAGTAAGCTTTTATTTCCACACACATATCAAATGCTGATCTGCTGGAGAAAGAGAGAAAAAAATCAGTTGAATATAATCTTACAATGAAATTGAACCTAAGGCTACACAGGAAATAAAGAATGTCTGCTATATCCCTCCTATGAAAGTACCAAAACTGGCTGTACGCAACTTATGTTCCTGAACCAATTAATTATTTTCATTAATTACACTCAGATACATACTTGAAAATGATGATTTATATATAAGGGCACTAACTCCCATGATCATCAGCACCCTTTCAAAAACTGTATTTTATTTTACTATAATTTTCTTTTGATTTTACCTTAACTTTGCTTTGGTTTTGTCAGGCTGTGCTTTGGCTTTGCTTTGCTCTAGGTCTGCTTTGGCTTTGCTCTAATGATGATTTATAAATAAGGGCACTCAACTCTTATGGTCATCAGCGCCCTTTCAAAAACTATTTTATTTTACTATATCTTTCCTTTGACTTTACCTTAACTTTACTTTGACTATGCTTTGGTTTTGCTTTAACTGTGCATTGGCTTTGCTTTGCTCCGGTTTCTCTCCGGCTTCAATCTAAATCTCACTCTTCACTCTAACTTGACTCTGGCTAGGTGGTTGGAAAGAGTATATAGTTCTGTAGTCGAGGCCAGAATGCTATATGGCATTGAAATATGGGGGCTTGAGAATGGGTGGGAAGTTGTGGATCAGATACACAGGATGTTCTGTAAGGAAGTTTTGGGGCTGCCAATGGCAACAGCAAACAAAGTTGCTCAAATTGAAATGGGGAGAGTAACAAGGAAAGGGTTAATAATGGAAAGAGCCTTGAAATACTGGCATAGGATCTTGAATTTAGATGAAGGCAGCTTATTGCAACAATGTTTAAAATATCAAGAAGCAAGTCTGCAAAGCTCGGGCTGGGCAAGCACTCTACGAAACAATTTAGAAAATAATGGCTTAGGGGATATTTGGAGAAAAAGAGATAGAAATTATAAAGGTTTCTGGAGGGGTGTTAGAAAAAGATTTGAAGATATAGAGATTCAAAAACTGTTCAGCCAGTTAGGTGAAAAGAGGTCATTGGTATATTATGTTGACTTAAAAAGTGGCTGGGGAAGGGAGCAGTATATAGATAAAACCATTAATGAAGAAAGGAAGGGAATAGCATGGCTGAGAGCAGGAGTGTGGAGGCTAAAAGGGCAGCGGAATGGGTGTGTGCAAGACAAGTGCCCATTGTTTGGGGGTAAGGAAGATGTGGAACATATCCTTTTTGAATGCAGGGAAACAGAGATTTGGCGAAAAGAATACATCTGGAGAAAAATTAAGCGAAGTCCTGATATATGTAAAATTATAGATAAAAATCTCAAGAATGTAGGACAGTTCTTAGATAAAGTGAAAAATAAATGGAAGTGGACTGTGAAAAAAGGAAATGAACAATAGTGTGTAAGCAATAGTAGTAATGGTAGTAATGTTAGTAGTAACAGAAATGTAAGTAGTGTACTACACATTTTGTAATTCAACGGGCTGTCCACCAATTAATGGCCTGGGCCAAATACTGGTGATCAGCTCAACAACTGTAATAGCTTAGTACACAAATAAATAAAAACTCTGGCTAGGTTTCGACCGCCATTCCTGTCCCGCTCTGGCCTCACTCTAACTTCATTCTTTACCTTAACTCTGGCTTGGCTCTGGCTTCACTCTAACCTCACTCTAACTTGGCTCTGGCTAGGTTCCGGCCTACCTTCAGCCCCACTCTGGCTTCGCTCTGGCCTCACTCTAACTTCATTCTTTAACTTAACTCTGGCTTTGCTCTGGCTTCACTCTAACCTCACTCTAACTTGGCTCTGGCTAGGTTCCGGCCTACCTTCAGTCCCACTCTGGCTTCGCTCTGGCCTCACTCTAACTTGGCTCTGGCTAGGTTCCGGCCTACCTTCAGTCCCACTCTGGCTTCACTCTAACCTCACTCTAACTTGGCTCTGGCTAGGTTCCGGCCTACCTTCAGTCCCACTCTGGCTTCGCTCTGGCCTCACTCTAACTTCATTCTTTAACTTAACTCTGGCTTTGCTCTGGCTTCACTCTAACCTCACTCTAACTTGGCTCTGGCTAGGTTCCGGCCTTCCTTCAGTCCCACTCTGGCTTCGCTCTGGCCTCACTCTAACTTGGCTCTGGCTAGGTTCCGGCCTACCTTCAGTCCCACTCTGGCTTCACTCTAACCTCACTCTAACTTGGCTCTGGCTAGGTTCCGGCCTACCTTCAGTCCCACTCTGGCTTCGCTCTGGCCTCACTCTAACTTCATTCTTTAACTTAACTCTGGCTTTGCTCTGGCTAGGCTCTGCCTAGGTTTCGGCCCCACTCGGTTCCGCTCTGGCCTCACACTAACTTCATTCTGTAACTTAACTCTGGCTAGGCTCCGGGCCCCACTCCAGTCCTGCTCTGGCTTCACTCTAACTTGGCTCTGCTAGGCTCCGGCCTACCTTTGGTCCCGCTCTGGCTTTGCTCTGGCTAGGTTCTGGTCCCCCTCCGATCCCGCTCTGGCCTCAGACTAACTTCATTCTGTAACTTAACTCTTGGCTAGGCTCTGTACACCACTCCGGTCCCACTCTGGCTTGACTCTGGCTCCACTCTGGCTTTGCTTTGGTTTTACTCTTGCTTTGCTCTGGCTCCACTCACGCTCCACTCTGGCTTTGGTTTGGCTTTACTTTGAGCTTTAATTTACTTTACTCAGCTTAGATTAAGGCCAAACACGGATGTGGACCTGGTTTGGGCATTTGGCATTAGATCTCTCTCACCACTCAGAGGCACCCAACTGAGAGATTTGGCTCGGGACTCCGGGATCGCCAATTCCCATATCTACCGCAGTAGGCCCCTGTGGGGCACTTGGAAATGATACATGTCAACCTTATAATTACAGAAAAATTATTTTCTGATAATGGCTATGAAAAGCTTTGTCTCTACAATAATTAGATAGTAATTATTATTATTATTATTATTATTACTTGTTGTTCAACATTGAACACAGATATGCCTGAAAAACACTGTTTTGTATAGCATAATGCTTATTTTGAATACAATCATAAAGTGCACCATGAGAATACAACTAATTAAGTTAACATTAAACTATTTATAGTTTGAACAATTATTATCATTAATTAAATTTTTAGGGAGTCAATTAATGACACTAAACAACACTTACTTTTTTACATGTTTCAGAGACTTTGCCTCTATCCTCAACCGGCCATCGACTGGTTCTCATTGGTGTAGTTAACGATATTTTGTCATAGGTCTCCTCTGGTGGCGGTTCAAGGAACTTGATGAACCAATCTTTCTGGGGGATGTCAAAATTGAATACTTTGTTCCTATTTTTTGAAATGAAGATTTGTTCCCATGTGGATAGTTATTGTTTTCCTGATGTATGTTTTAGTAGTTTTGGTTCTGGATTTATGTTGTGTTTTTCCCCCCAAAAATGCATGCAACTGCTGATTTTTCTAATTGTTTATATTTTATGTTTTTAAAGTGTTCCTTTGCTCTTGTTTCTCAATTTCTTTTGCTTTTTCCAATATAAATTTGACTACGATCACTGCATTCAATTTGATATATACCAGATTTTTTGTTAGATGGAATGGCATCTTTGATGTTTGAGCAAATTAGGTTTTTTAAGGAGAAATGGTTGACTGGTGCTAGTTAAATGTTTTGTTTTTTGAAGACTTTTTTGAATTTATCATAGGCCCATGGATGGTAAGTGAATTTTTTTAAATTCTTATTAGTTTCTGTAGTTGAGAGGATTGTGGTTTCCTTTATTAGCTTCTTCCTTTTTGCTAAGTTCACTTTTTTGTCTACTAATGATTTGGGAAAGTCATTTTTTATGCTATTTCAATAATTTTGTTGTAGTACAAAAGTGCATCGAGAAGATATTGACACATTGCTTCACTCACACTGTTTATTCACAGGACATGTTTCAAGAGCTCTTGCTCCTATCATCAGCTGATACTCGACTTCACTGTCACTACGCTTCTTCCAAGTTTATACTTTGAATTTTGTTGTATTCTGTTTTGTATTCTTCTGCTGTGAGAGGGATGTTGACAAGTCTGTGTGCTAAACTATTGAAGATTGCCTGTTTGTGGGATTTTGGGTTGTAGCCATTAGCTTTTATGTAGTTGTCTGTCTGGGTTGGTTTTCTGTAAATGCCAAAGTAAGTGTTGTTTAGTGTCATTAATCGACTTTAATTTACCATAACAACACTGTTTTCAACACTTCCAAGAAAGGAATTGCATTATTATCATTATTTCGTTCTATATGGCACAGCATTAGTAAGACTGTCCTAGAGTATATTATATATTTATGTTAGCCCATTAATTTTCTAAAAGAAATGACTGAATAACTGGTATGCTAATTACATAAAATATACTTATTTAAATAAATGTGAACATTGTATGCTTTGATTGTCTCTGAATGTGACTAAAGAGTTGTATGAGACTAAGGAAAAGCTGTCACAGCACCACTGCTTACCCGTCAACAGTTCTGAGTGCACTAGTGTGCATGCGGGTAAGAGACGGCAGCCAGCATAAGGTTGTATGCTGCTGCTAATCACTGGTTTAGAGTGTGATCAAGTGTACATTGGTAGAAAGAAATATAATATGGAAACCAGAGTGAAGGAACATTTCAGAAATATTAAATATAAACAGATTGATAAGTCAGCGATGGGAGATAATATTTGGTCATTTAACCATGAAATAGATCCAGAAGTTAAATTATTAAAACAATTGAATGGACTAATAGAGTTAATGGTTTGGGAGAAAATATTTATCTTGAAAATAAAATTTGTGTGCTGAATTCTGAAATACTGTCAATAGATTCGGTCAATAAGTTTGCGTTGTCCCCAGTAGATGGCAGCACGACAGCAAACTATCCACTGTCTAATGGAAGTAACCAAAACGTTGGTTTAGTGGCTGAGGTTCAGATGAAAGCATCATGAAACTGATAACGGAGGATTCAACAATTTTAAAAACATATAAGTGAAGTTGGCAACGAAGTGTTGTACTTAAATATTTATCATATTTCTACCCTGAAAAAAAATTAAACACAATTATGATTTTAAAAAAATTTACTTACTGTCCTTGCGGTAATAAGAAGTTTTCAATTTTTTTTTTAAAGAACCTGGTATAATTTTGTTTCCTCAAATATAATATTTTATATTCCAAAATAAAAACTGGGTGCTAGATCTGGAGAATAGGGTGTATAGTCGAGCAATTGTAACTTTAATTTGCACATTTTTCCCATTGTAATAACTGAACGACGGGCCGGACCATTGTCGTGAAGAAACAAGATTGTTTACTTGGCTAAATGAAGTTTTTTTCTTTTCACCATCAGCACTGAAATATTGCAGTAAGCCTGCACAGTAGTCACCAACAATACTTTTACCCTTTTCCAAGTAATCAATAAAAATAATTCCCTATGCATCCAAGAAAACACTCGCCATAACCTTGTTAGCTGACAAAATTGACTTCACCTTTTTTGGAATTGTTCACCTGGCGCAATCCTCTGTTTTGACTGTGATTTGCTTTCTGGAGTGTAGTGATGTATCCAGGTTTCATCTACGATAATAAGCCATCTCAAAAATCCACTGGAATTTTTGTGGTACAGTTCTGAATTCTTTAACAGAAACAGTTTTTCTATGAAACTTTTGATCAGGTGTCAACAAACAAAGCACCCATTTTGCAAAGACCTTGTGAAAGCCTAAACATTACTTAAAATATTACCTGCACATTCTTTTGATATGTTTACAGCCTCTGCTACCTCAAACAACTTTAATCTGTGGTCTTCCAGCAATAAACAATGCATTTTTTTAATGATCTCTGGAGTTGTGAGTTCCACACGGTGTCCAGAGCGAGGCTCATCACTAATGCTCTTACTTCCCATTTTAAACGCTGCAACCCAACTTTTAATCATCGTATATGACGGGGCAGTTTTTCAACATACAGTCCATTTCTTCCTTGATTTCTTTAGGTGTTTAAGCCTTTCAAGTGGAAGTATTTAATAATTTTAACAAACCCTCCACTTGTTTAAAATGCTGTCATTCAAAAACTAAACAAGTTACTGACCTCTAACTATTGATGTAAGCTAGTCTAAAGTTAAACTACATGATACGCTCTGTCAAACTGAGCCAGTGGCGCCATCTCTTTGTGAGGCCTGGGGCTTATCAGTCGATCCTCATATTAAAGGAATTAAATGGTTCACTAGATCTGATGGTTTGGGAGAAAATGTTTATTTTAAGAAATACAGATCGTATATTGAATTTTGAAATACCACCAGATTCTGTCTTTTAAGTTTATTTTCAGTGTTTGGTAATAAAAATTATCTGTCCCCTAGGGACTGTAATGATAACAACAGGAATAAACAGAGTCACTGAATTTTTTTTTTGCAAAATTAGTCTCTTGAATTCTGTGGAGAGTTCATCAATTTTCTTAAAAAGATAAGTGAAGTTTGTCGCAAACAATTATATTTTATTGTAATATCAAGATAAGTGTTTAATGTTTTAAAAATATTTAAGGATTGTAGGAGGCCTTGCTAAGTATTAATACTAAGTCAATGTTGCTCCTGTTTAAAGTGCAATTTAACTGTGTTTAGTCAGAATTTTATTGTTCTTGTTGTATTACAGTTTAGTATTATATGGTTTGTTTATTTTATTATAATTTGATACTAACTTCATTAGAGTATCAAATATGAGTTCATCAGAACAGTCAGCCAGCACTAAGAAGCAAAACGTTGAATATGAGTAGCCATTTGCTATGGAAAACAGGTATTCTCCGTTACAACAAATGGAACATTCAGATGAAACTGTGAGTACAGTTTCAAATCATAATTCTGACAATATAAGAAAACCTCCACCTATTTATATCACCAATTTGTTATCATAAACAACCTCGCTTTTGCATTAATAACCTAAAAATTGGCCCTTTCAAATATACGACAGTCAGTGATAAAGTCAAAAGTATGTGAGACAGTAGAAGGTTACAGATTTGCAGTCAGCTAACAAACAGCAAAGCTGAATATTATACATTACAGATGAAAAGTGAAATAAACTTCTAGATTGTAATCAGAGGACTGCATTCCTCATGTGACACAACATAATACTGGAAGAACTCCAGCTCAAATGATTCCAGTTCACCACACAATTATGAAAGTGCCACTACCATTATTCTTTGCAGATCTTAAACCCAATGCTGTCAATGACAAAATATATGACATAAACCACCTATACAATGCTGTGGTAAAAACAGAACCACCCAAGCCTAAACGCTCCATAATTCAATGCACTGTCAATCCTATGGCCATAGCAAAAACTACTGTCACAGATTTATGCGCTGTGAGAAATGCGATGGAATGCATTCCACAGCAAAATGCACAGAAGCCTCAATGCTATACCTGTTTGTGTAAACTACCAAGGAAATCACACAGCAAATTACAGAGGTTGCCCTAAACACACAGAACTTCAAAACTTGATGCGTGTGCCTTATGTAAATAATGTGAAATCAGCTAAATCTAGCATTAGACCCTATCAGGATCCTCAGTCAATAGCTCAAAACACAATTCGCCACCATTTGGAGAGATCAACTACAAATTTACCCTTCTAACCCACCAACAAGTACAGCACACAACTGAACTATGCAAATGCCGCTAAGAAAAGCTATGTTCTGTCATAGTTCCACTGATCAAGACATTACAGCAAGTGTTACCCATGTTACTAAAAACAAAATGAATCTGCATAAATCTATAAAAATCTGCACATAGAATAGCAAAAGTTTAAACAATAAGTATGCATTTCTTCAAATGCAAAATATGGACATTTTCTTGGCAAATGAAACTAAACCATGAATCTAATTGTTTTTCAATATATCTGGCTATAATATTTACACAGCAGATCATCCGAGTAGCAGAAGGAAAGGAGGCTCGGCCATTTTTATTCAAACATGCATCAGACATGAAGAATATCTGCCTAACTTGGAAGAGGAATTTCAAATAGCTTGTATTACAATATACATTAGAAACACAAAGTATCAAATTGATTCTTTCTATTCAGCACCCGAAAACAAACACACAGCTTCTCACTTTTGGGCTATAGCACGTAAAATGAGCGCACACTGTATTCTTGGTGGAGATCAATAGTAAACATCCAAGATGGGGCTCGAACCATATAAATCCAAGAGCACATATCCTTCATGATGTAGCTAGCACTCCAGCTTTCCATTGAATTTATGCATCCTATAGAACCAACCTTTTATCCTCCAGCTGGATATATGCCTGATGTATTAGATTTCTTTATTGGTAAAAATATTAAAGAATACTGCTCCTTTCCTGTGGTGCTTACACACGAGCTACATTACATGTAACACCAAATACCAGCATCAACTCAATCAGCAACCTGATCAAATATCCTTTTGACTGGAAGTGCTATGTACGAGGGCTGATCAACAAATACTGAGATTGATTTTTTTTTCACAGATGTTTATTACTGCAATTCAGTGTTTACATGATCTTTTTCAAAGTAGCCCCTCCTATTTCAATGCACTTTTTATAGCGTCTCTGCCAGTCCTTGAACATGTGCTGCAGACTTTGTAAGGTCCTTGAGAATCACCTCACTTTTTTTGAGCACTGCTTCAGAGTTCTCAAATTGAATACCCCTAAGCTTTGCCTTTAGTGATGGGAATAAAAAAAAAGTCACAGGGTGCAAGATCAGGGCTATAAGGTGGATGTGGTACCTAGGTGATGTTGAATTGAGCCAGAAACTGCATGATTTGATTTGCAACATGAGGCCATGCATTGTCATCATGAGGTCGCCACCCAGTCTGAGAAAGCTCTGGTCATTTCTTTGCAATGTGCTTCCTCAATGTAGCCAATACTGACATGCAGTATGCTGCTGTAAAGTAGTGTGAGGGGGAACTGCATGCTGGTAAATCATTCCATTACAGTAAAAAAATGTGATCATCACTTTCCTTGCAGATGGAACAACTTTTGCCTTTTTTGGTGTTGGAGAACCTGGCGATTTCCACACTGTGCTGGCTTGTTTTCCTTCAGGATCATAATGATGCAGCCAAACATCCCATCACTAAAGGCAAAGCTTAGGGGTATCCAATTGAGAAGCAGTGCTGAAGAAGTGAGGCGATTCTCAAGGACCTGACAAAGAATGGTCTGCAGCATGTGTTCAAGGACTGGCAGAGACGCTATAAAAAGCACATTGAAGTAGGAGGGGACTATTTTGAAAAAAATAATATAAACATTGAATTGCAGTAATAAACATCTGTGAAAAAAATCAGTCTCAATCTTTGTTGATCAGCCCTTGTAAATACTTTAACGTCCATCACTAATTTGAAAGTGGCACTAAAAACTCCTCAAGATATTGACAAAGCTGTGTACTGTCTTACTAGAAATGTACAACACGCTGCAAATTTTTACATCAGACACAATGATGCAAAGAAACCTTTCTGCATGAAAAGAAACAATGTTGCAGACTATGGGAGCAAACAAAATATCCACCATATAAAGCAGCATACAACAGGGCAACAAAACATCTTCAAAATGCACTTAAACAACAGAACAGTAGGGCCAAACACAATCATCTCCTGTCACTAAATGCCAGTGACAGCTCGTTGTGGAAAAGAAACTAAAATTCCGAATAAAGAAATTGGAGGAACACCGTCATTACGTATTAACAAAAAAAATGGCATACTTCTCAAACAAAAAAACAAGGCTTTCTTGTTTTCTGAAATATTTACAAGAACGGTTCAAACCAAATCCCAGTTCTGATGCACAATTATTCTCAAGGCATGTGAATGAAATAGTATACAGTCCATTGCAACTGTCTCCTGAAATATTCTATTTCACTCCAGCTCAAGTTCTAAATGCAAAAATCAAAATTCCAGTGAAAAATTCATCTGGGCATGACATGATCACACTGCCACTGATTAAAGTTTTTCCAAGAAAACCTTTGGTATTACTAACGCAAATATTCAATGCAATAATTAGAGTTGCATATTTTCCAAGAACCTGGAAACATGCTTTGGTTGTAATGGTGCCCAAACCAGGAACATCTAAGTCAGATCCACTTTCATTAAGACCTGTAAGTCTACTAACAATATTTTGCAAAATATTCAAATGTCTTAATTAAGTTAATTGGGAGTCGATTAATAACACAAAACAACACTCACTTTTAAATTTTCCCGGAACCGGTTTCTGAGGTCTTCCCTCTATCTTCAGCCGGACATGAAGATAGAGGGAAGACCTCAGAAACCGGTTCCGGAAAAATTTAAAAGTGAGTGTTGTTTTGTGTTATTAATCGACTCCCAATTAACTTAATTTATACAACAACACTGTTTTCAACACTTCCAGAAAAGGATTTATTCAAATGTCTATTCCTCTTTCACCTGAATGGTCCTCTACGCCCGCTTATTCCAGATACGCAGTTTGGATTTAGACCTAATCACTCTTGTCCTCAGTAGCTACATCGAGTTCTAGACATGATACTTGATGTCTATGAAGAGAAATATATCTGCTTTGGCCTGTACGATACAAATAAAGCATTCAATAAAGTGTGGCATGAAGGACTCTTGTACAAAATAAAATCTTTTGTTAGTCACAACATATTTTTAGTAATTAAATTCTCTCTTTCTGGAAGAACATTGTAAAATGCAACGATGTGCTCTCTCTGATTCAGGAAGTACAAGCAGGAGTTCAAGGTGGTGTATTTGCTCCATTCCACTGCTTAATCTATAGTTCAGATTTTCCTACACAGAACAACCTGCTTATCTCATAATTTGCAGATGATCTAGATATTGTTAGCATCACAGCTGCTATTGAACTACAATCTTTCATGGATAAAGTTGATGAATGGTGCAAAAAGTGGAGAATGAAAATGAATTCATAGAAATTCAAATTAATGAAATTCACCTATAAAAGAAATACTGCAAATAGCGAAATAAGCTTGCCAGCAAGATAGTGCCACAGTGTGATACAGTTTTATATTTTGATTTAACCCTCAATTCAAAATTAACCTGGAATGCACACATCACTAATCTTGTCAAGAAACTTAGAAAATTCATCAACTGAAATTTCTAATACAGATACTTCTCTTTTGCCCTAATCTTCAAAAAGATGCATCTACTTTTCGCTAATCAGATCTATTTTGGTATATGGCTGTTCAATTTGGGGTTCAGCATCCAAAACGCAAATTAACAGAATACAGACTATACAAAATTGAGATGTACACCTTGCTTACTCCAAAAATAGAAGACACTCTTCAGTTCTGCTACACATGTCTCTTCACTTCCTTTGGTGAACATGAAAATGCAATCCTGGGACAAATTCCTCAGTATATGTCACAAGAACAAGCACAGAGAAGACTGAAGCTGAAACAACACACAGATCTACTAATTTGAAATGACCTCAAAACAGTTTAAATGAGAACAGCCACTGGACTGCAATGAACGTTTACTGTTCTTTTGAATAACTGTATATTTATTATCTAAATTAAAAACACTTTATTTAGGTACGGAAAGTTTTCCAAACCTGCATGTATTTCTCAAGGTTAGTGAAGCATGGACAATTACCTGGGTAACCGTAAATTCTAAACTTCTGATGCAAAAACTGGTAATTCGAGCTGAAAGTTCACCCAATTACAATCTAGGATTCTTAAATTCTGGAAATTTCGGAGTACGTTCAAACATTGCCCAAACAATGTTGTGAGTGGAAGCATATATATAAAGTGAAATTAACAGGGCAAAACACTGATACTTAATGTTAAAAATGCAGGATTTAAACTTGAAAAGCATTCACTTTTGTAATTAAAAATTGGAAATGGTAATTGGGTGTACTATTTCAATCACTAAATATGAATAACTGGGCAGTGAAATTTGTGTCAGGTAGTTACACGTATCAGAAGCAGGTGTAAAGTAGGCCCAGATTTCATAATAGAGCCCGCCAGGAATGTGTGTAAGCAGATATAAATACATGGAATAAAACATGAAACTAACCTGGTATTTAATGTATTTCCATCATGCCTGAGACACCCACTCATCCTGAGTCTTACAAATCCTAGAAACCAAATCCATTTTAATATCATTTGAGCTCGGCAGCAAAGATAAGAGAGTGGGAACAATCGACTAGGCTGTCAGGTACGTCTAAGTAGTGTCAGGTTCAATCCCCTGCAAGTAGTTAAGCAGTAGAGATGATTATAAGCTACCAGGCAAATTACATTATAAATACTAGCTATGTTTGAATATGAGAGCATAATTTAAAAAGTGGCTGACATTACTGAGATATTCTGTATTGATATACTTAAAGAGTACAAAATGAAACATAATTCTATGATATACTTAAAGCAAAAGAATCTAAACTGTTATATTTTAAATTACAAGAGGAGATCATTGATAGCAGAATCACCAATTTCACTCAAATTTAAGAAATAATCTAATCCAAATATAAGTTGATAAATGTCCAGCGATTATTGCCATTGCCTTATATATTTGTTTTCTCTAGCACTATCTTACAATGAGCACAGATTTCATCACAAACATATGTTTGGATGTCCTAATCTGTACCTGTGAAGAGCATAATTAGATTAGCATAACTTAAAATATCTGATGCATTGAATTCACATTACTTTCTGTATTCACTCTTCATATTCTTATGGAAGCTCATTCTTCTATTTACAGTAGAATCTCATTTACCCAGATCAACTGGGATCAGGGCTGATCTGTGTTAACGAAAATCTGTTTTCTAGAGAAAAACGGTAAAAAAAAAAAAAAAAAACATGTATATCACATGTTTAATGTAGTTTAGAAATTATTATGGGCGCACTTTCACCTAAAAACACATACACTCTATGCACAGTGTATCGTAAGCGATACACTAAACTGAGACAGCAAAAGCTCACCGCCCGTGTTACTAAGCACTAGTTTGTAGCTATATAGTGCCAGTACACAGGCTGTTACAGTGCATACAGTTTATGTGTTTTTAGGTGAAAGTGCGCCCATAATAATTTCTTAACTACATTCAACATGTATATACAAGTTTTTTTTTGTTTTTTTTTAATAGTTTTTCTCTAGAAAAACATAGATTTTCGTTAACACGGATCAGCTTTGGTCCCAGTTGATCCGGGTAAATGAGGTTCTACTGTAAATAGAATGAGCTTTCATAAGAATATGAAGAGTGAATACAGTAAGTAATGTGAATTCAATGCATCAGGTATTTTAGTTATGCTAATCTCTTCTATCTCCATCTCATGTGTTCGCACATTCACATACTTTTACTATAAATCACCTTTATTCTGGGGTGCGCGGGGAGGGGGGTGGAATTTAGTGATCTCAAAATGTGTATTTCCAGTGAAATATACCCTGATTATATTAATAGAGTAAAATTTTACTTCAAGGTGAAGATTTCATAAAAATTAATAAAGACCCTTTAAAATCTTGTATTTCAAATTTTAATAAAATGCTTAATGAAGTGAAAATTATATCAAATAAAGAAAAGACATTTAGTAACAGTTAGTAATCCTGCTTTATCTAGAATTTATGCTCTTCTTAAAATTCATAAACATTGAAATAAACTGAGGCCTATTGTAAATTGTATAAATTCACAAAACTTACAATTTAGATAAATGGTTACATAAAAAATTTAGTAATTTTGATAAATTTTAAAGTTAAAGTCTTAAAAATTCTTTTGAATTAGTAAATAATATTGAGTGTTATATTATCTAAAACTGATAAACTTGTTTCTATTGATGTAACTGCCTTATTTCCTAGTATTCCTAAAGGAAAACTTTTGATTTTTTTAAAAAAGTAGTTGAATTCAACAAATTTGCATGAGGATTTAATAGCTGATTTTGTTAACCTTACTAATTTTTGTTTAGATCAATTTTTTTTTCACTTTTAATGGTTAATTTTTTCAACAAACTTCTGGCTTAGCAATGGGTAATCAATCCTCTTTCACCTTTTCTTGCTGATCATTTTATGAGTTTTCTCGAAATGCAAGTAACTAAAGCATTCCCTTTAATTTTTAGTTTGGTTGGTATAGATATGTTGATATTTTTTCTATTGTTCCTGATAAACACATAAGCGATGCTTTAAAATTACTAAATTTACAAGATAAAGCTATAAAATTCACATTAGAGAGTGAAAGTAATGGATTTTTTCCTTTTCTAGATCTAAAGATAATAAGAAATAATAAACTTTAGTATTTATAGGAAGTCTACTCATATCGATAATTACACAAAAAATAAAAGTTTTAACCCTTTTTCACGTAAATTTGCTGTTTTTAATAGTTTGCTTTATAGATTAATAAATGTACCCCTGAATAAAGAGGAATTTAATAAAGAACATAAACATATTATTAATACTGCTTTAATTAATGGTTTTAATAAAGACTTTATACATGAAAAATTGAGAAATTTAAATATCAAAAAGCTGTTAATAATATTTCTACCCTTAAAAAAAATAAGAGATGATTATAATTTTAAAAAATTTACTTACCATCCTTGGGTTAATAAACATTACATACATGCTAGTGAATTTATGCAAAACTATTGTAAATTATAGTAGTAGGTACCTAATTGTTTAATTTTATTATTACTATAGTAAAGTTAACTTACGATAATTACCAGCTTAAGCCACGCAAATAATCTGATTTCACCTAGAATTTTCTATGCATTCATTTGTAAACCTTCTGTGCTTGTAAATACATTGTAAATACTTTTTATAACTGACGAAACCTATTGCTTCTTGTAAGCTTAATGGTGAATAAGGGATTATGATTATGATACATTTTTAAAGAGTTTGGTATAACTTTAGTTCCTCAAAACAAATATAATATCTCCAAAAAAGGATAAAATTACTAATAATAAAAACTGGTATTTATCAATTTAATTGTTTAGACTGTGATGAACTTTATATTGAAAAGACAAAACGTAATTTGGAAACCAGAACGAAAGAACATTTTCATAACATTAAGTAGAAACAGACTGATAAATCGGCCATAGCAGATCATTTTTGGTCATTTAACTATGAAATAAATCCAGAAGTTAAATTTGAAACAATTAAATGGTCTGATAGATTTAATAGTTTGGGAAAAAATATTTATTTTAAGAAATAAACATAGCGTAATGAATTTTGAAATGTGGCAGTATTTTCAGATTTTGGTAGTATCGGCAAAAAACAGTCACCTCTAGCGAGTGTGACCTAGACGAGGCTGTTTGAGCTGAAGATGTGAAGAATTATTTCACGAAATCACGATCCTCATCAATTAATAAGAAAATTTTCATCATTTCTTATAAGTGAAGATTTATGTTACAAATTATTATATTTGTATGGTATTTGTTGCTTCACTGTAACAAGCTTCATATTTTACGTATTTACATGGTATAAATTGATGACTCCATAGAAAAAATGTTATAGCTGTAGAATTACCTGGTAAACATAATAAAATCTTCCTTTTGCATTTCAGACTTTAATGCATTTATTTGTTGCTCTGTTACATTGTCAGATTTTAAAAACACCAACTCCCTCAGTCTGGGACAGTTCCTGAAGAGATACTGAGGTGTTCTTATTGTCAATCTTGCGTGTGTCCACAAGCAAACAGTCCTCAACTCCTGCAACGAGTTAGTTTTAGTGATTTGTCTTATTGCTAGATCTAAAGATCCTGGATCATCCTGGTTGAATATTTTCAGCATCCTCAGTCCTTTGGCTGAAGTTAAACACAGTGGTAGAATGTCGTTCAGGTCCCAAGCTATCCCTGCCAGAATTAAATACTGTAGCTTTCCAAAGATACCTCCTTCAGCAGAATATATGTCAAAGTATTCAGAATTAAACCAGCTAAACGTGTCTACAGCAGGACACTGCTCCTCTGACAAGTGGAGGGTCATTAAATTTGGACATCCTCTTCCAATCAACTGAATAGTTTCTGAAGTGATAGAGCCAAAGTTTTCAATTGCAAGACTTTTTAAATAGCAACCTTTTGTTTCTATAACAAGGCTGAGTTTGCTACAGAACGAGAAACCCACCAGCTGCAGTTCGGAAACCTTCAAATTACTCAATGCCAATGCAAGCAAAATGTCTGCTTTGTTATGTGCATCATTGATGCTAGGGAGCCTTAGATGCAGATGCTTTAAGTCGGGACACAATCTAGAAATTATATTGAGATGAGCTGGCTGTGGGTGAAAGTCGCTTAAGTACATCAGAGACAGATGTCTGATGTCTTCCATTTCTTCTGCAAGCACCATACCCATATCTTCAAACGTAATGTGTTGAAGCAGTGGCAGAGACTTCACTAGTCTTCTGATGCCAGCAAGAGTCACTAACTCCCCTCCACAATGACTACGGAAGATCTTATTCATACTTATTTTCCGCAACAGTTTGCACTTACACAAGTATCCCAGTCCTACATCTGAAATGCGATATTTCAGTTTCAGAGCATTGAAGTGATATGATCGCCATTTTTTGAAATTCATAGCTTCAACCTGTGAAACTATATCAATGTATGCAAGCTTTGGGCAATTTTCAGAAACTATTTCTAGGATTTCATCTGTACAAAAAAGATTTAGATCTAACACAACTAGATTTTGCAATTTAGAAAACTGTGTTGCCCAAAATGTACACTCCAAGCTATTAGTTGGTTTAATAAAGTGTTTAATAAAAAATTTCCTCATGTTTTTATGAATGTAAAGTGCTAATTCTATTCGAATGTCTTCATTTTGGGGCTTGACTCGCATTTGTCTGATATTGCACAAGTCGTCAAAAACAATTGCAGGTAAATTTGCAACAATGTATTCCTGTAGGTCTTCAACTTTTTGCCTGCATTTTTCTTCATCATAGTCTCCATAAATCCACTGTATGTTTTTGCAAGCATGATATATGAGTTCTTCTACCTTATGGCTGCATAATTTGTATAGAGTTTCTCTCGATCTTTGCGAGTCTCTATTGGCATCTCCAGTACAGTTTTCCTGGAAGAAGAGAATAAGTAATGAAATACTTTGAAAACATTTTGAGAAATTTATTACACATTGCAGGAATATATCTTATGCTGATAATTACAAATTTCTATACTGGAATAAATTATTAGATATCCTGGAAATTTTGATGACTCATTAAAAGTTATTATGAAATGTTTAGAAGATAGTAACTTAAATATGCATATATGCACGGCAAAATTGATGCAATTTCATTATCATAATTAAAACTCAAATAACTTTATAAATGTATGTGTACAACATACAATACTTGTACAGCAAATTAAATCCTTCAGACTAGTGCCAAACAAAAATCTGTCATTTCACCTTCACATTGACTTCACTTAAACTAAGTGCATAAGTAATTAAACTGTGATAAAACTAACTTTATTCAACTCAAAACAAAGCATACGCACATAAATGAATTAACCATCAGATATATGAATCACTCTGTGAGTAAAGTATCTGATACAAAATTTCTTGGGTTCTAAATAAATGAAGAGCTCAGCTAGAGAGAAGCCATGTTACCAAAACTTAGCTCTGCTTGCTTAGCATTAAGAAACTTAAAACATCTTCATTATCCTTTTAAAAATTATAAATTCTTAGATAATTTAAATTTGTAACAAATTATTATATTTTATTGTAATATTTGTATTGTTTCATTGTTATTAGCTTCAGTTTTTATGTATTAAAATATCTGCTTAACCAAAATGCCTTAAAAGAGCTTATTTTTTCCAATTCCACTACTACAGTAACATGGAATTATCTTCTGGGGTAATTCAATGCATAGCAAGCTAGCGTTAAATAAAAGAAATGGGCTCTACATATATTACAATCAAATATAATAATTTGCTACAAACTTCACTCATCCTTTTAAGAAATTGATAAATTCTTCACAGAACTCGAGATTAGTTTTACAGAAATCTCTTTTGCATCTTCAGTCATTCTGTTTATTCCTGATAATGTTACAGCTGCTAGGTAACAAGATTATTCTTGTATTTATTACTAACTCTGAAAATAAAATAAACTTAAAAGACAGAATCGACTGGCAGTGCTTCAAATTGATTAAGATAAATATTTTCTCCCAAACCATAAATCTAGTGCACCATTTAACTGCTTTAATAATTTAGCTTCTGGATTTATTTCATGGTTAAGTGCCCAAAAATGATCTGCCACCGCTGACTTATCAATCTGTTTATTTTGAATATTTCTGAAATGTTCATTTGCTCTGGTTTCATGACTACATTAGGCCCTTCCAATGTAAGCCTGGTTGCAATCTAAACAATTAAATTGATAAATGCCAGGTCTTTAATCAGAAAGGTTACCTTTTTCAGAAAAATTTAATAAAGCTGTCAGCTAAATAAATTTAGCTGACCTGACAGACATCGTTCTGTCAAAAGCCATTGCACTGTGGCAGTCCCACAAACTTATATTCTTTTGTCAAGTTCTGGTGATTGTGTCGCTTATAAAGTCTACATATAGCGATGACATCTTTAGTTTTCATTAATGGTCACCAGAACAGATAATATACAGTCACAAATATGTAATTTAAACAAATTGAATATAAACATAATTCAGAGGGATCACTTTGAGGACTATCAAAGAATTACTGTGATATCAAAAATAATGTTAATATACTTTTCTATGTATTATTAATGTAATAATCATAAACAACTACTTGTAAAATTCCATTATCTTTATTCAAACACTGTAATACTTAAGTAATATTATCTCAAATATTTTCATTGTCATGCTTTAAGGTCCACAATATTGTTTGATTACCTGACACATTAACAAAAAATACTAATGGTTTTCCAACACAGGAACAGGCAACATACGCCATGCGTGAAACATGGAGTTTCAAGATTAATCCCATAAACACTCAATGACTGCCCCTTGGATTTATTTATGGTCATAGTGAAAATTTAAATTCAAATGGTATGTCAGTCGGAATCATTGGAATGCGTGGTATCACATCTTCTCCTTTATACTTTCCCTTTAGAATGGTTGCTATGATCAAGTTGTTCAGTTATTTTTTCACCGGTAGCCGTTTGCCGTTACAAAGACGTCATTGGTTGATATTTCGCAACATTATAATCACCGTGACAACATTTAATCGAAGATTGTGAGGCAGCACTCCTGGCACCTCCGAGTTCAAAAATTCGGGTGGATAGTTGACAGCATCATCTTGCTTTGTAGTGTATCGAATTGCCATGAAATACGTTTGCAGGAATTTGCAGTCTCTATCTGACACTAGCAACAGTGAGGCTGCTCTGTGATATATTTGACCTTGTATCTGTAAATTAAAGATACAGCTTTATTGCTTTTGTTACAAAAAATAAAATAAACAAAGCAATGCAGAGGATAAGCTTGTTATATGTTATCTCGAAAGTTGACATGAAATTGTCCCAAACTACATGTATTGCCCCAAATGAAGTCATTGGGAAGCAGTTGTTATATTTTTGTATATTTGTAAGGAAATGTGTGGAATCCCTTCTTGTTCTTGAAACCAATGAGTACAATGGCTCTGTTGGCAGAACCAATGGCACTAATTTTATTTTGCCATTTGCACAAAACAATCCAGTAGCTTCTGTTTTGTATTTCAAGGCCTTACAATATTGGCAAACCTAGTTCATAGATCCAATAACAAACATTGGTAGGCACTGCAGTCAACTGAAACATCGTAACTGAAAGCAGCTCGTTTCAAACCTGCTGACTCATGTGTTTGTGATATCCTAGTTCTTTCAATTTCATTGCACTCTTCATGTTGCTAAGCAGTCTGATTAGACCATAAATTAGCTTGCTTATAGCATTTCAAGTTCTTCGACCTAAATTGCTCCGACCATGTCTTATAGGTGGCATGAATCTTGAACTAAGTATAAACACATAACATAAACCAATCAACCAGAGATAAATATAGAAACTTTGAGAGCTCTCGAACAGTTAAACTTTATATCATAGAAAAAGAAAGTTTCAAAATTCCTGATGCATTCAAGTAGTTCATATTAACTTTAACGTTACGCTCATAAATAGTGACGTTACTGACTAAATTTCAACTGCTCTTTCTTCATATTGTGATTTGGTTTTCTAATGATTTGGTTCTCTTTTGTTTTTATCTTCATAATAACCTTCCTGAACTGCATATCAATTTCAAAAGAGAAAAATGTTGTTTTTCCATTTCTCTGTGCAATTTTACCAATTTTTCTCTTCATAAGAAACTTCCTTGCACTTAAATGAATATTGTAAAAAAGAATCAGCCAAATTGGTCCAGCCATTTCGAAGTTTTGCAGTTACAAAGATTTACAAATTCATTTTTATTATATAGATATGGTAAGTGAAATTAGCTTTGAAGACTTTGGCAAGGAGTGGAATAACTTTCTACTTTGTAATGCTTTTGTTTGTCGAAAACAAAAGGTGTATGTATTTCGTAAGAGCTTGTGTGTGTACTTTTATATACAGTTAATAACCCGGTCCATTATTACTTCAGGTTGTTTCCCCTCACCTTTTAAACCTTCCTTAGAGTTACACAAATATTTCAAAACCAAAATTAGGCAATTCGGTTCAGCCGTTCTCGAGTTTTTGCAACACTAACAAACCTCAATTAATTTTTATATTTACAGATTTAATTTGAAGAACCAAAATTATAACAAATTTGTTAAAAAATTTATGAAAATTTTTACTAGCCAAATAATTGTAAGTAATTTTTTTTTAAAATTATAATTAAATTTTTTCAGAATAAAATTTTACTTACATTTTTTTTATATTTATATTTTTCAATCTTTTTAACACCATTAATTAAAGCAGTACTAAAATAAAATGGGTATAAATATAAAAATAAAATAAATTAAACTAAAATGGGTTCATATTTTCTATTAAACTTCTCTTTGTTTAGGAGTATATGTATTAACCTGTAAATTAAATTGTTAAAAACACAAATTTTTGTGAAAAAAGGGTTAAACCTTTTATTTTTTATATAATTATCAATATGAGTTAGTATCCTATAAATGCCAAAGCTTAGTTAACTGTTATTTTTTATTATCTTTAGATCTAGAAAAGACAAACAACCATTATTTTCAATTTCTAATGTGAATTTTATAATCATGTAAATTTAGAAGTTTTAAAGCATCATTTATGTGTTTATGAAGAAAAACAGAAGAAATGTGATCTACATATCTACACCAAGTATTAAAAACTACAAATACCTATGCAAACATACTTTGGAAACAATGAAAGATGGAAGATTGAGGTTAGTTACTTTTAGGTTCGATTAAGTTCCACTTTAATCACTAGTGCTTCAATTAAATGTCACATTATTTATTGTCTTACTAGTTATTAGTATACCGAACGCTTATTTTAAACAACGTAGTGAGACAACCTTTTACTGCCATTGCCATAAAGCCTCTACACAAGGATGTTGCAAAAATTACTTGCTCTTAAAATAAAATCCTTAAATATCATACAGATTGCACTATGTGCATGATGGTTAATCCTTTAGCAACACACATCTGATATCATGTTAACTAACAAATATATAATAATATGTTATTACCTGTATTTTTCGGAATAAAATCATTTTCAGTTTATACTTTCTTCATAACCATTCTAAATGCGCTAAATGCACCCATTCGCCCAGAAAATTCAATACATGACAACTGCTGCCAAACGTGCCAAACCAACATACACAAATTTACCTATAGTGAACATTTCCTCCAAAGTCCCTTACAAAAGTCATAGGTAAGCGTAATAGATTAACGCACAGTATCACATAAATATGTGCAGAAAGGTATTTATAAACAACGGCTAAAGAAAGACAACTTTAAGCATGACTGGTACTTTGCAAGACTGATGTTCTGTGCTGATGATAGAGTTATAACCTCTGGTTATACCTATCGAGGTTCAATGAAATGATTAGTATTGGGAGTATTCGAATACAAAATGTCATGTATTCGATTCTTGGATTCCTGGAAACTTAAATATGCATTCGAATACTACTTGGACGAGTGCAAAGTTCTCGTTTGCTCTTGCCCTGACTAGGTGATAGTTTTCATTATAAACGATTTTTTTTTTTGTAATTTACGTCCTCCAACGTTAAGTTATATCGGACGGTGAATGAAATGGGTGAAATGATGCTCAAACGAGACCAGGGTCTAAAGGAAGTTGTAATGTTGGAAGGGCTTTATGGACAACCTACGATATACATACTGTCACCGATCGCATTATTTTATTGAAGACGCGCAAAGCCGGAGCTACGTGTGGGCAGAGACGCGCAGCGCTAAACACTTGCCGAGAGAGAAAGAGACAGAGATAGTCTGAAATATCCCGCTGCATCGTGTTACCGAGCGTGCCACTAATATCTAGAAATAATGACTGGAGGTATAAAAGCGCAGTGGCTGTAAAAGCGGTGAGTTGCTAGTTCAGAGCTGCCAATTCTGTGTGTGCAATTGTGTAGTGGACCTTGGAAGTGTACAAACAGACAGCAAACTCACCTGGAAACCGCACATAGAAAAAGTGTACAGCAAGATCGCCCGTAGGATGGCTCTACTCTATCCCCTCTATCATCGCAATTCCTGCATGTCCACTCGCAACAAACTATTGCTCTATAAGCAAGGCCTCCGCCCTGCTATTACGTATGCATTACGTATGCTGCTCATACCCACCTCAAAAGACTTCGAGTACTCCAAAGTCGCTTCCTCAGAATACCATTTAATGCTGGCTGGTACATTTCCAACGCCAATATTCATCGTGACACATCCATCCCTACACTTCATGACTACATCCTCTCTCTCTCCCTCTCCCAAAATTTCTTTGACTCTCTTCCCCACAGCTTCAGTACTCTCATTCGAGGTCTGGGAGATTATAACCTAGACCCTGGCGAAAGCTACAAAAGACCTAGACTTCTCCTCGGCAACTAAAAATTTAAACATTCTTCCAAACCTTCCAAACCATCCTCTTTCTTCATATCAAACTATACCTACATCTAAACAAAATACCCACTAAAACAATCCCACCGCTTAACCACAATCTCTTTCTTATCCCCACTCTTCTACCAGCAAAGGACCTAGTCCTGGCACGGTAACACGTACGACCTTAGCAAGGTGCTACAGATACTGCAAGCGACCAACCTGAAGCTGAACGCGAAGAAGTGCCAGCTCTTCCGCAAGTATGTGAACTACTTGGGCTAGATAGTTGCACCAACCGGAGTGGCCACAGACCCGGAGAAGACTCAGGCCCTCGCCCAAAGGATAAGCGAGAATTGCATAGTTTTCTGGGGCTGTGCAGTTATTACCGCCGCTTCATAAAGGGCTTCTCCAATATCGCCAAGCCCCTCATTAGCCTGACCGAAGAACACCGGATGTATGTGTGGACGGATGATGCCGAAGGCGCTTTCCAGCAGCTGAAGAAGACACTTTGCAGTACTCCTATTTTGGGATTCCCACAACTAGGTGGTGCCTTCATTGTGGACATCGACGCTAACGACCATTGCATTGAAGGCGTCCTATTCCAAGTCCAGGACGGCCAGGAGCGGGTGATAGCCTACTACAGCACGTTGTCCAAGGCAGAGAACATCTACTGCGTCACCCGGCGAGAGCTACTGGCGGTAGTAAAGGCCTTGAAGTACTACTACTGTACGGTCAGCCATTCCGCCTGAGGACTGACCACTCCGCCTAACTTGGCTACTTAGCTTTAGAAAACGGGAAGGCCAGACAGCCCGCTGGGTCCAGAGGCTTCAGGAGTACAACTTCCCCTCCGAATATCGTAGAGGGAAGGGCCACGCCAACGCAGATGCCATGTCTCAAAGACCCTGCCCAGAAGAGTGCGGTCAATGCACCAGAGTGGAAGAGAAGGAGCGTGCCACAGCTTTCATAGTGGTCACGGCAGTGCCTGCGGACGATTGGGATAGCGCAGGCCTGAAGAGGGAGCAGCTGGCGGACACCGACTTGTGGCCACTCTTGAGGGAAGTGGAGTCAGGAACAAGAGCGACTTGGGTGGACACCGCACCCGGAAGCGCTGCGTATAAGTCGTACTGGTAACAAGTATCTGATGGTGGCCGTGGACTACTTCACCAAGCGGCCGGAGGTGTTTGCCATCCCGAACCAGGAAGCGAAGACGATCACCGACTGCCTCGTCAAGTAACTGTTCTGCCGTTTTTGGGAGGCGTTAGAGCTCCACAGCGACTAGGGCACCAATTTTGATTGGAGCACTGAAAAGAGTTGGGGTGAACAAGACCCGCACAACACCTTTACATTCGCAGTCGGATGACATGGTCGAGAGATATATCCAGACCTTAGAAGAACACCTGAGGAAGGTTGTGTTCAGCCATTAGCGAGTCTGGGACGACAAGGTGCCACTGTTCTTGGTGGTCTATCGCTCATCAAGCAAGCTTAATGTTCTGCCGAGAGCTACGCCACCCTTGTGACCTGGCTTTTGGGAGCCTCCTGGAAGCGAAACAGTCAGCGACCCTGTATGTGGAGAACCTCGTAGACCATCCACGACATGCATGAGATGGCTCGTCACAACAACCAGATAGCGAGCGACCGCATGAAAACCCGGTACGACAGGCAAGCCAACAGCCAAGGATTCCAGTAGGGGGATCTGGTCTGGTGGTACCGTCCTACCCGGACCAAGGGACGGTGACCAAAGCTTCAACAAATATAGCAAGGACCGTACCGGGTGGTAAAGAGAATTAACGACTTGGTCTATCGCATCCAGAACGTGCCCCGAGGAAAATGTTGGTGGTACACCTGGATCGTCTGGTCCGCTACGATGGTACTGTTAGGGATGACCAACCTTGAGGAGCAGTGTCACTGAGGCATTATTGTGCTGCTGCCGGCCCGTGTGTAGGTGAGCGTTAGGCGCCTGCCGAGAGACAGAAGTGGGAAGAAAAAGTGACAGTGACAGGCCGTGTAACTTCGGCAGCTTTCGAGAAACAATGGCTCGGATATAAATAGGTGGCAAGGTGTGAGAACATTCAGTTACTAGGTGCAGTTGTTAATGGAGTTGCCAGTTGATAACTGTTAACTGTGTGTGTGTGTGTGTGTGTGTGTGTGTGTGTGCGCGCGCGCAGCAGTGTAGTTATTTGAAGTGTACTACAAACGATTTCTTTCGTATGTTTACGCGTGGTGATGCAACGAGTGACTGCATTTGCGTATGACATGTCAATTTTAGAGCCTGTAAGGGGTGTAAATAGCGTTTTCATACTGAAGCAAAAATCATTTTGGCAGTTGCATTGACTGGTCTGTTCTACGGTCAAATTTACCGTTGATTAACTCAGCCTTACGTTAGCCTGTCTCTTTGCTCTTCAATATCTACTTAGGAATAAATGAAGTTCCCGAAGTCATTGCTTTTTTCCATATATAAATCTAGCCAATTCACAGCGTTACTTTAAAACATTTTCGCACTATCATCATTTTATACTCCTCCGGTATACATTTGACCGCAAAGTACTCCTGGATTCCTCCAATGAACACTTCAGAATCCTAGTTTTCAAAAATTCGTGGTGCAAATTCACTCAGAAAATGCTCGCCTTGTAAGCGTGGTGGTAACGTGTCTGTCTCACGTTCAAGAAGTCCCGAGTTCGAATCTCGGTCAGGGTGAGTTACCTGGGTAAGGTTTTTCCGGGGTTTCCCTTATCCTGAAATACGAATGTTGGGTAACTGTAAGCTCTATGGACCGTCATTTGTCTCTGTTACAGTAGTAACTGGTGTCACTACTGAAGGGGCTGGCACCTATATTTGGCAACGAAATTCGGCTGAAGCATTTGGCGTCGTCTCATTTCGTGCGTTTACATAGCTTACATTATACAACTAGAACTAGGAACATTTTCACATTTTCTTAAATTCTATAAGTTTTCTTTTCCTCCTTTGATTTCTATGGCTACCTCTTTCATTTGATCTGTAATTTCTCCCACATTCCTCGTCTGTCCTCTACTTTCTCTTTCTAATACCTCTAGTCTACTCTTAGTTTCTTCTAATTCTTTTCTAGCTATTTTGCTTTCTTTGTCTAATTGGCATTCTAATTCCTCCGTCAGTTTTCTGTTTTCTTTATCTGATTTTTCATTATCTAGTTTGAAAATTTTATTTTCAGAATTTCAATCTCTTGACTAACCTCTTTTCTTACATTAACTGTTACCACACCAGCTTTTTCCCTTGCATTTCTATTTCTTGACTAACTTGTCTGACATTTTTTGTTGCCGATTCTCAAACTTCCTTCCCAACTCTACTTGTCCTACCTCTAATTTCTGAATTATATTTTCTATCTTTTCAATTATATGTCTTAAACTCTGATTGTTATTATCCATCTCTTTTCTTAAAGCTTTAATGTTATCATCCATCTTTTTACTTAAACTTGCGAACATTTTGCTAAGTTCTCCTAACATATTTCTTTCCATTCCTACATTATTTGGTCCATTTCTACTACACTCTGCTAGTTCAACTGCTTCCTGGCTATTATTTTTATTATCAACCTCCTGAACTTCCATTTTTTCTACAGAACTTTGACTTATCATTTTTCCACTCCTCAAATACATTCACAATATTCTATTAAAGAATATAAACTCTCTACCTTTAATTTGTTTACTGTCTCCAGATGATGTCGCTGATGATGCTGTCCTGCTTTCTTCTTTCCAGTCGAACTGCTCTAGAACTACTTGTTGGCGTCCATAGTTACTTGTGGTCATCCTTCCTTCTCGGGTCGAAACTCCTCGTATCGAGCCTCCTTCTCGTCTCGGACCTCCTCGTATCAAATCTCTTCGTGTCGAACCTCCTTCCCGTGTAGGGCTTCCTCCTCTTCCTTGTGTCAAGTCTCCTTCTCGTAGCGTGCCTCGCGATGGCGCGCCAGTTTATCACCACAATTACCGCATCGTTGCGAAAATTTGAATTAGTGTGTGGTCTAGTCTCAGTCTCGAGCAAGAGTCTTATCTTAGGGCATGTGTGGGTATGTAGGAGTAAGGAACGGTACAAAACCATTAAATCATACTAATGACATCGGACTTTTTCTATAAAATATAAAGAAACTGTGTCGAAAACTTACAGTATATCTTCTGGGGTACCACAAGGGAGTATATTAGGACCACATCTGTGTATAGCATATACCGCCGACTTCCCTGTGCAAGAACAACTAACAACAGCACATGTTCGAGATTTCTCAGGAAACAAGCCAGGTGAAAGCGTACCTCTCTCCCAACATCAGGATGTTTTAACCAGGCTTGTTTCTCGAGATCTCGAACATATTCGTCGCCAGGAAAGGTTCAGGTCTTATTTAACAATAGCGCAGTTTGCCGATGTCATAGCAGTACTGAGCAAAGGTAATAATGAAGAGACAGCTGACCTACTAGCCGCCTTCTTGATGAAATTCATAATTGGTTCAACAAATGGAGAGTCCTTATGAAGGCTTTAAACTCAAAACCAGTTGTGTACACCCGTTTCAATCGATATCAATGAATGGAGTTTCAATTCCTGTAGAACAGTCAGTTAGATATCTTGGCTTAACTTTGGATTCGAAATTAAAGTGGAACCAACACCTATCTGAAATTACCAAGAACTGCAGAGATCGCATGAGACAATTTAAACATCTCATTTTACAAAGATCTCCATTAACTATGATTAGACCTATATGGCAGTATGGGTGTTCTATAAGGGGTTCTGCTGCATATTTTCAAATACGAAAAATACAGGTTATCCAAAACAGATATCTCAGATTGAAGACTGGTGCACCTTGGTATGTGTGAAACAGCGTGCTGCATGACGACTTAATAATTACGGAGGTCAGTGAAGTCTTCAGCAAGATCTATAGTAGACTACAGAGCACCTTCAACAAACATCCGAATCATCTAATTCAACAAATTCTAGCTAATTACCATCCAAATCCTGCAATGAGAAGACTGAAAAGGAAAATACACATCGACCTAGGACTCTGAAAGTCAGCATTTCCATCGGAACTTCAGAAACATCGCTTGATGGCCTCCTGAAGATTAGGATTTCACTACGGAGGGGATTCGATACGTAGAGCCCATTGTGCCTATGCCCCCAAATGGGGCACCCCCGGGAGGAAGGATGAAGCGAGAAGAGACAGAGGGTGGCCGTCCCAAGCAGCAACAACACTGCAGAGGGCAGGGTCCCTACAGTTTACTTAAATAGAGACTTCCCCTGACAGGCCAGTACAACGGACACGCTCCATTACTGCGGGCCGGCAACGAGCTCAGCTGCCGACTCCCAAATGTCCCTGACTGGCGGTTCCGAAGTTGTCCCATCAGAGGCGTGGAGACCGGTAACCGATCTTTCGGAGGAGGAAGTAGTTTACCTAAGAGCATATCATCCCGTCATGCACTGCCGAGACACCCGCTGATACTTCTTAGCCTGAAAGTGACCACCAGATGAGAGATGATGTGAAATGATAATGGAGATGAAATGGAGAGACAGAAAATTCGGGGGATGTAATTAACCTACCCAGCATTCGCCTAGCGACGCGAGAAAACCCTCGGAAAACTCCATGGGTTAGGTAGGTTGTCTAAAGGAATTGAACCAGGACTTCCCGAATGCGGGCCACAGATGAAACCGCCTTAGTCATCCCGCTCTGTGGATGGTTTCCTGAGTACACTATTTTTGTTATTGTGCTTGTATTTTAAAACTGCAATGTATATCTTATACAATAAAGTTTATCTGAATTTAGAAAAAGGGACACTGAAAAGTGTTATGCGAACATGGCAATGTTATGAACAGAATATATTTCATGTCATATTCATATATCAGTCTTAACGGTGAGATGCAAACAAAAATGAATCAAGTTGCTATGCTGTATTTTTAAACCATTTGTAAACAACATTTTATCCAATTTAATTACATGCTAAAGGTCATTTAAAATACCTTTACATGCAGTACCTCCTGTCCCATCCCAGCAAATAATTTATCATAAACTGGTCATCTAGCAAATGTAAGAAGAAATACGTTATCACCAATGAATCTGGATAAAATTATTTTAGTGATTGAAAGTACCGTACATATAAGCTACGATAAAATCTTAGATAGAAACATTTGAGTGCACTCAACATTTTGATACTAGCCTTTGTTGTATTCTCCGTGTATTATTTAAGATAAATGTTCTCGATTAGCAGTGTGTTACTGTAGAAACCTAGAACTTGCATTCGAAACAAGCAAATGTTCTCGATTGTAGCATCAGAAAACTTGTATTCGAATGAAAGTTTCGATTTTTTAAAGTATTCGAGTATAGTGTATTCGGTTCTTAAAAGTATTCGATTCTAGAAGTGACCCAGTGATGTGACACTGGCCAATTCATTATGAGCGCGTGTAACGAAAGTCAAATTGAAGCAAGCTCTCATCCTAAGATTTTTTTTTTTCAATTTACGTCCTTCAACGTTAAGTCATATCTGACGGTGAATGAAATGGGTGAAATGATGCTCAAATTTGTCCAGGGTTCATGGAGCTTACAGATACCCGACAGTCGTCTTTTAAGGATAAGGGAAAACCCCGGAAGAAACCTTATCCAGGTAACTCACCCTGACCAAGATTCGAATTCGGGACCTCTTGAACGTGAGGCAGACATGCTACCATCTACGCTACCAAGGCGGGCATCCTAAGGTTGCAGGTTGAAATCCGGTCCAGACTAATGGTTTTTAAGTTGGCGCGGTTCTGGGAGAATTGATTAGGTGATTCGGAAAATTCGCTAACTTCGCAAAATCATAATCGCAAAAGCAGATTTTATACTGGAATAGTGATTTTGAATTTCGAGGGCTTCCCTCTGTATATAAATCCAAAAGTTCCTTAAAATTACCTTTATTTAAAGAGTCCTCGCTTACATTATGTCCACGAAATGTCATTTCTTGTCTAATTTCCTAAAGGGATATTGCATGAAAAGTCTGTTAAGCTTAACGTTTTCGTTGTATTTTACAATATTTAGACGTGAGCTGTCCCGAAGAGCATCTGCAACTTTGTTAGGCTTTTCACCAGCCTTTTCACCAGCTGCTTCATTCCGACACAATTATGTTCCTCATACCAATGAGTATTAAATGCCCTGGTGTATTTTGTAGATGCTCCGCCGCAAAAGTTTTTTTCTGAACATAGTACTGGTGTTGGCCTAGATTTACCACGTCGCATTTGTCATCATTTTTCCATAAAGAAAAGGGTAGTTGGAGAGTAGAACACACCTAGTCGTGTGCTGGATTCATTGTAAATCCTTTAAATATGAAAAATTAAACACTTCACATATCACACAATAATCACTTATCACATAGAAAATTACGTTTTTACATAGGATGCAAACCGTTAATAAACAGTAGCACATGACACTCGGTGCTCGCTTTAATCTGGTTATCACTTCTACCAACAAAAGTCTTTTCAAATAAACGAAAAAGTAGGAAGAAATTTCTGTATTGTGTTGGCAACATGAGTTGGTGCGGAATATACCGCTTGTATGAATCGAATCCGCAGCCGTGGTAACCAGCAATGCATTCTGCCCCTCCAACCTCTGGTCACTCACCGCACGTGTTAGGGTCACCTTGGCCTTTAAATAACGAATCACTAGTCGGGAAGTAAACAAGCTCTATTATCGACTAGCGGGCGCCAAGAGAGGGCTCCATTACAAAATATAAATTGGAGAAATTTTATAATTGAAAATCAAATGCTAGAACCTAAAACATAACCATGTAAGTTATTCAAAAAACAAGTAGGTGACTCGGCGATTCAAACGCATCAATGAAGTACCGCCCCTGATTTTAAGTGTGCTTAAAAGCGATTGCTTCGTGTTGTAAATTTACTGGCATGTTAAAGAATTCATGGGGACCAAAATTCGAACAAACCGGGTCGCCGGTATGATTCTGGCAAATGGCGTGTAGGATAGGGTTTGGAAAGGCAGTAGAGGCAGACTGAACAATTCAATGCCTTAGTTCGGATTTGAACCACGGATCTTCCGGTCTCCGTCCGGTTGCTCTACATACATTAAGGTGTGTGTGTGTGTGTGTGTGTGTGTGTGTGTGTGTGTGTGTGTGTGTGTGTGTGTGTGTGTGTGTGTGTGTGTGTGTGTGTGTGTATGTGTGTAGTGGTACTTTCTCTCTTACAATATACCAATTATATAAATAAATAGAATAAAGAGGGTTTCACTGACTATTCCAAGAAATTGAAGTCAAACCTATGCTATGTTCTTTCTTTAAATAAATGTCATAAACATATAGTATTTGAATCAATATAGTAGAGATATTTTTGAGAAAATCCAAAATTTTGAAATATTTAGTATCACATCCTTGAAGCGCTGCTGGTGATGACGTGTCTGCCTCACGTTAAAGAGGTCCCGAGTTCGAATCTCGTCAGGGTGAGTTAGTTGGATATGGACTTTTTTCGGAGTTTTCCCTCATCTTGAAAGATAAATGCTTGGTAACTCTAAACTCTATGGACCATGCACTCATTTGAGTATCATTTCATTCATCATTCAATGTGGCTTAAGTTGGAGGACAGAAGAACACACACGCAAACAGATGATTTTCTTATAATGGTTTTCTCAGATTGAGAATGTCCCAAAACGTATATTTCCGGCAAATTTTCAAAATAGAGATGGCATGCAACTACCAGTACATGACAGATGAAGTAAAAGTATGAAGTACAGATGCTCCAAAAAGTATTCGTCTAATCATAGCACATAGAATATAACAAGCACAATCAGCAAAATATAGATAAGTAACGAACAATAACTATTTCCTTACCTCTGTTGATATGTAGATTTAAAAATAAAGCACAATTTGGGTTCATATATTGCTTAATTAGTGCACAGCTCTACGTTATTTAAAATCATGTCCTATTTGATGTCAAACAAGTATTCGTCTAGTAAAGAAGATCCCAGGTATGGTGCCTCCCCCTTCCCTTTTCTCAATGCAGTTGTGTTTCACTGTGACAGTTCCATTTGTTTTCAAAGTCGTTGACTGCTATTTGAGTAATATAGGTCGAAAATGTCGTGAAGCTACAAAGGAAGAGATAGAACTTTGCATCAGGTTATTTTAAAAAGGAAAATCTTTTCAATAAATTAGAGGAACCATTGGTAGACCTACCAATACAGTGAAGACTTATTATATACAGGTTTGGTCAGAACAAAACTTACGAAAATCAATCAAGAAGTGCTCGTCCTGCAGTTCTATCCGAGGTGGAGAAACGACAGTTACTTAGGGAAGTCAATAAAAATCCTAAAGTAAGTGCTCCAAACCTTGCAATTACAGTTCAAACACAAACAGGAAAGTCTGTTTCAGCACAAACTATAAGAAACATGCTTTATGAAGCTGAGTATAGAGGCAGAACAGCCCGTAGAAAACCATATATCAGTTAAATCAACAGATAGAAGCGAATTGTTTTAGCAAAAGAACATAAACACGATGATTTTGGTTTCTGGTAGAAGATTTTATTTACTGATGAGAGTCAATTTGAGCTCTTGAAGTCAAAAGGGTGAGCAATAGTGTGGATAATAAAGAATTGTGAGCTTGAGGTGAAAGATATAACAGCTTCAGTTAAACTTGGAGGCCGTTCAGTACTTGTCAGGGGATGCATGCGTGCAAATGTGTGGGGGATTTGTGTTTTATTGATGGAATTATAAACAATACGGTTTATAAAAACATCCCAAAAACATATCTGTCCAGAAGTGTGAATAGTATGGGTCTTTCTGAGGATTATATTTTCATACAATATAATGATCCAAAACACACTGCTGTAGATGCAAGGTTGTTGTATAGTACTCCACGATGTATACTGACACCACCGCAATCCCAAAACATGAATTCAATAGAGAATTTGTGGAGTATACTGGACAAAAATATTAGGAATCATCAGATATCTAATATAAAGGGTCTAAAGAACGCTTTGCTAGAGGAATGGCATAAAATTACAGTGGAAACAACAAAATATTTGGTGAAACCCATGCCAAGGAGAATGCAAGAGATTATAAAGAGGAATGGAGGGCCTACTAAGTACCAATCGTTACTTTCTACACCATTTTCAGTATGCAGACGAATACATATTTTGCATTCTATATTGTATATGTTTAATTTTGAATGTTTAACCATGTTTATGCGAATAGATACTATATGCTTCTTAATTGTATTCTATTTCACTAATAATTAAATAAGACAGTGTCCCTGCTGTACTTTATTCCGCTGATTTTCCAATGCCCATACGTCCTTAAACATAAACTCATGAATTAGACGAATACTTTTTGGAGTAACTGTATCTGAAAATTAAAATAAATACCAAACAATATGTCAGTAGCGTCTAACGAAAAAAAGCAAAATCAAAATCATAAATTGTGTATTTCGATACACGATTTATTAGTTATACATAAGTCATTCAGAATGAAGAAGACTTCACAGGTTATTCGCAGAATATGTTTTATTTGTCATGAATAGTTATTTATAATATAAGCGTTAAAAGGAAGATTTTAAAATACTTTAAACTCGCGCAACATATACTATTTTTAGACAGTCCTAAATATATTTATAGATATACGATATAGATTATATATAAATATATGGTACTGTTTTACCTTCCTCGTGGTCATGATACTCACCGGGTTGCAATGTTCGTTTGCCTTGCGTAGTATCAGTGTTGACAATATGACTTTTAGAAAACCACAGTATTATATACAAGGGAGGCAGTAGAAATAATAAAACAGTGCAAATAGTGTAATAAAATTTTAATTAATTAATAGATTACAACTTTTTCCAAACTTACTTATCTTTTCCATCATTTTATATAAGTATTATTTAACTCAGAGTTATGATCTTTTTGAATGAGGCGATTGTCACATTCCGCAGAAACCAAAGTTGGCATTACTGGCGTATTAAAAGATTTTCAATACTGAGCAAAAGAATGTTCTACTTTTAATACAGTCGTGAACTACAAAAAGAGCCACTTTTACCATGAACTGTCTAAAAATATTTTAAATATGTGGCATATATCTGTAGAAAATATTTAGAGCCATTTTTGAAAAAGATACAAATTTTCGAAACGTTTTCTATGGAAAGGATAGCTTGGGATGGGCGTATTTTGGTGAAAATCTTCGTGTAGTATCTTCCAACTTCTTCATTATTGAGTAATGTTCTGTGGGCAAGCACAGGGGTGCTCAAAGCATGTATTTCGGATGAATCGACTGTATAAGTGGAGTGCAATACAGGGAGCCGCTGGGTGTGAATTCTAGAGTGTGTTTGTCTTGTTCGACAGTCAACATGTGGTTACGTCAGGGGTAACATATCGTGTTTACCTTTGCTTCCTGGTGGTCAACAGATGCAGGCAATGCAGAGACGCTACGCGGGTTGCGTACATAGGGGCTTCTCTTTAACAAAACACAAAGTTTGTATGACTTCTGAACCAAAGTTCATTAGAATCTGTTTTCCCTTCAGTTAAACTTTATACACTAATCATAGCAAATTATTAGGATTTTTCTTCATTAACTTTTATCTGCACAGTTGCAATTATTCAAACAAAAATGAATTAACTACAAATATTGCTATAACTGATTTTACATTTATTTACGGAACTAAATATTACTTACTGTTAGTATTAGATTGAATTATGCTACGGAGGTTATTCAGCAGGGAGTTACAGTTTTGGTCTACTGTACTTATGCCCCAAGTGGGGCTTCCTTGGGAGGAATGATGCGGCGACAGGAGACAAGGGCGGCGGTTCCAATGGGTCACAACAGTGCAAAAGACAGGAATACAGGATGAATTGCATTCTACCCAAAATTTCACTTCCAAAATTTCATTGAAAATACACAAATTTTAAGGTTTCCTCTGTTAAAAAGTAATTATTAATATAACTAGTTAATAAAACTAGTGTCAAAATGAAAAGATTATACATGTATTCCATAAAATTATAGCCTTAAAGTAAGGAAACATGACCAGTAAATTTGATAAATGTAAAACTTATAAAGAATCAGAGATATATGACGTAATTCGATTGTTAAGGAGATGTTTCATTTCTTTCAACGCCTATAGAGAAATATCGTATTTTTATACCTTCGATGCTCTGTAGTACATATCCAAAGAAGTAGTACATAGTGAAAGAAAATGTCGACATTTCATCTTTCAGTAAAGTTTGTGATTATGTTGTGGCGACGATGACGTCATATCTGTCTTGTTGCTATGGCAATTACATCATCTAGAAAGAGGGTAGTTTTGAACGATTCATACAATTTATACAATAGGCCGTTTAATGTTTTGTATTATTTACAGGGTATTTGTAGCTGCATATACTTGTATTGATAACTCAGCATGGTATAATGAACCATACATGTTTATCAATATTTATTTCATTTGCAGACTAATCATTTAGTTATTAACCGTAATATATTTCTACATTGTCTAATATCTCCAAGTGCGTGAGGTATACTATTTATTTAAGGTGATAGGGTGATGGGCATAGCAGAGCTGGCAGGCCTCGAGAGGTCACTCGCATGAAGCTAACGACAAATGAAGGAAGCAGCCACAGTTCTTACATACCCAAATATACATATTTTTGTGTTATGTGTAGCATTTACCTTCTTAGAGAAAGGAATGTTAAATACGTTTAATTGGAAATTTAATGGATATTCTTACATTTCCAATAGTCATTGTTTATTTTAATGGTATGTGAGCTGAAGCCAAGCTAATTAACTCCAGAGTACCTGGACAACAGGTCAGGTATTGGCGTGTGAACATGTGCAATTAAATGGATGGTCTCTACTGAGAAGCATTGTTTATTTCGTGTCGCTCTTATGACTACAGAAAATGATGTGAAGTTTGTGGGAAAACTGTTAAAAAAATGAACACACAGGAGGTGTATATATATTGAGGT
>CM060952.1:81435371-81457871 GCA_030765055.1 Mantis religiosa | reverse complement strand
ACAAAAATAAAATGGGCTTCGCCGCATGGATAAAGAAAATGCGTCGATTCGCACGTCTCTGTTTATGCAGAAGATAAAATAACGACTCCATCGTTTTGGGGGAAAATGTTCACCGTGTTACATGAGCGTTTTCTTTAAATAATTCTGCCCAGTATATCTGATATCAGAACATTAATAGGATATACATAAACCATTGAAATAATCAATGTAAGAAACATTAGTTAACCTTTTTTCAAGGAAAAAAAGCCGTTAGCCAACTTCTGTTTTAAAACCCAATAATAATTAGAATAGTGTTTTATTTATGTACATACTTTAACTCCGCAGTTCCTTCTATATTGGACGTATAATACCGCTTAACTCTGCTCAGAGGCCCCTTTATCAGGCTTGACGTACTTTATACGCCGTAAATTTATGACACGAGAACGCCATCTTTACTTCCCTTCCGAAATAGGACATGCTAGGAAGTTTTATGTCTGAAAAAGATCCACAGTTAAATACTAAGCTTTTTGTTTTTTCAAAAGCCACAGAATTTGCGTCTTGTTTATTATTCAGTACAAGGTTGCTGCAGTTTTGATAGGTTGTTATAACTACAAAAAGTAAATACTAATAAAACAGAAAAAAATACAAGAAAATTCCCATTTTACAAAATATAGTTTTATATGAAGGTTTTCATAATCAAACACAGGAGTTATTCTAAACACCTATACTCCTTTAAAAATGAACAAATTTTGTTTATACAAACCAAATATAACGCATGAAACGAAAAGATAACAAATATAAAATAGATATAGAAATTGCTTTTAAAATATGTAGGGAAACTTTTAATGGCCTTTTAACGACAGAAATTGTAACATAGGAATGTTGATTTGAAAGGGTATTTCTAATCATAATTTTCTATTGTTGTTGAACCTTATAAATTGTAAGATTTGAAATACATTTTTGAAAATCAAATCATAACCGTACGTTTTAAACTTTTTGTTGTTGCGTACTTCAAATTCTTCTGATAAATGACCAGTAGATCCGTTTGCAAATTGAGACATACATCTCTCACTCCTTTTCTGAAGTGCTATACTCTAGTATTGAGAAAACCTGTGATTTACCAATGCAACAACTGAACACCATACTCCAGTGTTAACGCCCTAAGTGCGGCAACCATGGGAGGAAGGATGAGGCGAGAGGAGACAGAGGGCGGAAATTTCAAGAGCCACGACAGTGCAGAGGACAGGGTCCCTACAGTTTATTTAGATGGAAACCTCCATCAATAGGCCAGGGCAACGGACTTTCTCCCCACAGTGGGTCGGAAGCAGTTCCAGCGGCCAGTTTGGAGATTGGCAACTGAGGTGGAAGTGGTACACTCAGAGCATATCATCCGGCCATGCACCGCCGAGACACCGCCGACTCTTCTACTCTAAAGGAGGCCACCAGAGGAGAGTTGATGTGAAATGGTAATGGAGATGAAATGGCGGGCCAGGAAATTCGGAGGATGTAATTAACCTGCCTGGCAACCCGGGTAAACCCCCGAAAAACCCATGGTTCAGGTAGGTCGGCCACGGGAATCCAAACCGGGCCTCTCGAATGCCGGCCATAGACGAAACCGCCTGATTACTTTTATTTATCACCAATTCAGACAGCAATTTTGAACAAGATTTCTTATTCTCGCATAAAAAAAAAGACAGGATCAACTTTATAATATGTGACTCGAGCATTTTTAGGTTATGAGGTAATGGATTTACAGCCACTTTTGGAAATAAACTGTTACTCTCTACCAATTCAGTGTAACGAGAAAATAATAAGCTTAAAGTTTGGTTTATTTAGTTGTCAGTGAAGCAAACCTAAGTAATGGTTTATTTGTTAAATAATTGTGGAACATAATCCCACATTAGCCATTTTCAGCTGTTCGCTAACCTGAAAAACAATGGCAGAAAGTACGACTCATAGCCTTCTATGATATAATTTAGGGCACGACTGCATAAAAGATACAAAAATCCCTGTTGCCGTCTTCGATTAAAACATCATCTCAGAGCTCAAGAAAGAGTGTGTGAATGTTGAATGTGTATTGTTTTGCTGTTAGATTACGTGCTGCCCATCCAGTAATCTGTATCGACCAACCACCATCTCTCGGAAACCACACATCCACAACCCTATTTCAGGCATAATGCTCTATACTTCAGTGCTTTGACAATGATACAAGGGAATATTGCTTTATATGGGGTCTCTCTCCTTTACGGAGCGAGAGAACGGAGAGTCGCTGGGGAAATTGTGCAGGCAGAGGTATACCAAAATGCTTACCTTACAGAAGATGTTACAAATGTTGACCTTCTGATCTAAAACAGACAACATATCTAGTATAAATGTTCTCGTTCGCAGTATATTCCTGTAATTTTAGCACGACGTTATCACAAGTTCCTGTCGTGGACCTCTCAAAAACTAATTACTGCACTCACATGACTTTTTCTGCTCTTGTACAAGCTATTGCTATATTCCTCTATCCCATCCTCTATCTACTTCAAGATAAACATTATCTTATTGATAGATGCAAGGGAATACAGAAGACTTTAAATGTTAGTCAAATGTTTTAAAAAGCTGGTCGGTGTGTGATGGGTCTGTAATCTAGTTTGTTTGCATTATTGTAATATGATTTATTGTTTGCATTTTGGGACCCCAATTTATTTATATTATATTTCAAGATTTGCACCAGGTTGTGTTATGTTATGACCACTTTGTAATATATAATAGTTTGATAATTAACTTGAATTTCTTTCCCCCAGCTTAACTGCAGTCGGTGAACACTAAGATTAATCTCCTGCACATGGTCTCAGATCGATGTTTTAGTTTCTCATAAATTAGTGAAATGAGAACACTTGTATTATTATAAAGATTGTTATAAACCTCAGAATCACATCTAATACACTGAAAAGTACAACTTTACACAACGTTCTACAAAATACATCTTCCTTACCGAGAGAGAAAATTTCTAGTAGCGTATTCCAGATGTTTATTACGTCATTATAGTAACCACTCAATTGTTAGTTATATATAATTTTATCGTCTTTAGCTGTACATTTCTTTTCTTTTTCTTCCATCAATAACTATACTTAACACTTTGCTACATAAACATTTTAACGTTTTCTTTTTAATTCTCAACAAACATTTCAAAAGTTACAAACAAATTTTGTTTGGGGCCAACCATAAATAACGGTTTCATGGTCAAGAGATAAAAGTGAATAGCAACTTCCCATTTGAGAATAATATAAGTTTTGGAAACTTCGAACATATAACAAGGATTATTCTGGAAAGGGTTCACTCCACACAATGTATTTCACATAAATTGTTTTAACCATACCTAAATTTTATGTAGTAAAATGTTGTCTATCTCTTGTGGTTTACCATTTATGCGAAAGGCATCCAGAGCAAGAAAGACATCTGACATTCCCAGGATATTCAAATCACGTGTATTTAATTTGTCATGAAAATGTCTTAAACAGAAATGTTCAACGAAATAGTTGAGTTATTTTTGAGAAATAAACATTTATGAAAACATTCCATGTAAAGGTAGTCTGGGATGGGATATTTTCTAGGGAACATGCTGAGTTTGGTATTTAACTTTTCATTTTTAAGTTGTACTGTTTACAGACCATGAAAGTTTTTCTATTAAAGGAACTCAAAACGTGCATTTCCAATGCAATCTCGACATTGAATTATTGGATGGAATACAATATTTACCGCGTTTATTATACGTAGTAGAGGAAGTAAAATTATTCTATACACATTTTGCCCGTATTAGACTAAATGTTCTAAAATTCATAAGTGTAATATTTTTTTCAGTACAAAAATGACAACGATAAACTCGGGTGCGTGAAAACATTTGAGTAACTACAACAACGCTTTGCATGGAGGTAGCGTTTTGCATATTGTTAACATGATAGCTTGGTGATAGTATCAAGTTTGATGTTGCTTTGATAGAATTACTACGGAGCCAATAGTCACAAGCAGTAGCATCTGCTGGCAGGCTGAGGGACAGCCCGAGGTGTGTCATATGTGTACCTGTACTGGAAGGTTGACAGGCTATGGGGTTTGCAGGGTGGTAGCTGAGGTAGGGAAAAGAAAGAAGGTAACTCTGAGCTACCTCGGTTTAATCTATGCTCCCAGCTCTCCAACGGCTGTGGAATCGGTCGCAACGGCCCTTGTGCACCGCTGATGAATATTATAACTAAGAAAGTTAGAATTTTGAAGTTTCAGACTAATTCTTGGGTGGTTGGGTAATTTTGCTCCAAAACCTCAGTTATATGTGAATTCATTTTGATTTATGCAACAAGCGCATATATATGACTTTAGTCTTAAGACATGAAGCTTTCCTGGCGACGAATATGTTCAAGTTCTTCTCGGGAAGCAAGCCAGGTGAAAAGACGATTATAAATCGACGTTTCGAGAGCGTACATATCTCCCATCATCAGGATATTTATTAAATGTTATAATCACAAATGAATCATTGGATATAGCACAGATATAAACAAAGACAAAACACTATCAATATTCGCATTACTGAACTGCGTCAAAATCTTGTCTGGCAGAGCATTGTTTTGATAACGACCATAGAGCCAACTTTCGGGAGACGAAAATGCAACAGTTACTGGGAGCGGCCATTTCCTCCGAGAGGAGCACGCTTAAACGTGATACTGGATTTCAGTTCAGCTAATCTTGGAAATAGGCCTTAAAATGGAAATCCGTCAACTTAAAGAGCACAGATCTATACAGCTTGATAATCAAGTTAAGTAGTTACGTTTCTTTGAACCAATTAATTTTCTATACTCACGCCATCTCCTGACCTGGCATTTAATTGACTGAAAACAGTCCTTTGTTCAGTAATGCGAATATTGATAGTGTTTTGTCTTTGTTTATATTTGTGTTATATCCAGTGATTCATTTGTGGTTATAACATTTTATAAATATCCTGATGATGTGAGAGATGTACGCTCCCGAAACGTCGATTTCTAACCGTCTTTTCACTTGGCTTGCTTCCCGAGTAGAACTTGAACAACTGTAATCTTGATTATTCACAGAAATACACATGTACTACACATGTATTACCAAGCACTCTTTAATACCTATGTTGTTAAAAATTCTACAACACGTCTAAAATAAATTATATAAATATATCGAACAGATATAAGTAACATTTCCCTGCCATCTAACACAGAGAATAACAACTGTTTTCTTCTAGTGCTTCACATATCCTTTACGGTTCAATTGTTATCTGCCCGATTGTAGAAAACAAACGAGTGCAGATACAGCAAACACGCTACTAGCATGTCCAACATCTGATGCGGAAAATTGCGTTGTCACAAGCAAATAACTGCCATATCATCTCTCCTGTGATCATTAAACATTTTCAGTCGCAGCCATGTGGGTGGGACGTTCTTATCAGCCAAACACTCAAGAGATCAGGATTCGAATCTCGGTCTGGGTAAGGTTTTATGCTAATTTCCATGGAACCACATTTCATTCATTTCATTTATTCACCAGTTAAATTATATTTAATGGGAAGTTTGAGTACATTACAAGAAAGTTCAAGATTTACATTTTATTTTTCATTCTTAAATTTGTGGTCGTTTTTATTAAAGTCATTAGAGACGTTCTTGATAACAGTGGTCTTGCGAAATTAAAATTAACCCCAAATACGCAGACATATATAACATTTAATAAGATTAACTGGGAAATATCGTTTAGCATTATGCCGGTTATATTATTTTACTCCACACGCTTTAATTTCGGTCACATAATCTGCATCTCTGTTTAAAACCTTTGACAAACTGTGCTTTGTGCACGCAATTTGTACTGGAAAATCCCTAACGACAACTCCGATACCAATGGCAATATTTAGCCAAGCTTAGGGGATTATATTTCCCACTTTCTCATGCAAATGTATATTGACCTTAACAGCACTGCCAACTGGCTGAATCATCGATTCCATTTACCTCCACTTGTGTTTTATCATATGTAAATTATTCACTCATACAAAATTTTTATACATTTCAAACAATTTAGCTGTATTTTTACTTTATGTACGAGATTCTTACATCGGCGGAAACGCCTGGTGGCCGCCGTAAATTCACCTATAACTTCTGTATTTGAGATTTCAGTAGAAATATTTTTGAATAACTCAGAACTCCAAAAATGTTTTAGTAAAAGGTATCTGCGCGTGTGTGCGGTTGTAAAAATAATAGAAATTCTATTGTATTCTTATTCTTATGAACATAACAGGCCTAAGCCTCGTTCAAAAGGTCCTGAGTTCGAATCTCGGTTAGGGTGAGTTACCTGGATAAGGTTTTTCCAGGCTTTTCCCTTATCCTCAAAGACGAATGTCGGGTAGCTCTAAGCTCCATGGACCCCGGATTCATTTGAGCAACATTTCACCCATTTTATTCCTCGTCCGATATGACTTAACGCTGGAGTACGTAAATAAAAAAGGGCATAATCCCAGTTAAAATGTTCATTACAGAGGTTACATACAGAAATATTTACGCACAAAAGTAAATGAAATTATAATAAAAATAATACAGATAAAAGTGAGGGTGAGAAAGTAAATGCACCATCATTTCTAATTACAGTAATTTTACTAGTATTACTAATTCCAGTAATTAATATGTTTTACGAAAAGGGTAGTGAGTAATTATGGCCTTTTTGAATAGAGTTTGAAACATGTTGGAAATATCTACATATAAATAATGTATTTAGTTATATAAATTCATAATCCCGTTTAATGGTGAGTTTTTACGGATTTTTATACTTGTTCTGGAGATAAAAATAGGCTCTTGAATCTGCTTATTTTATTTAGCACATAAAAAAATATATTTGCTATAATGTTTATATCATTACATCGAATGCTATATTTTATAAAAATATTAATTGCGCAATGTCTATTCTGAAGTTTAGAGCTTTAAATTTAAATATTCCTAAAAGGGTTTCATAATTTGTGCATCTCGGGTAATATCCAATTATTTTAAATAATGGGTATTTTAAAATGCCGATTGTTCTTTATCTATTAAGGTTATATGTTTTATACTTTTAGGATTCCAAATAATATTCCAGATTTTGTCTAATAAATGAGTTGTAATGTGACATGTTGATAGCTAACTGTCCCTTGAATAATCTTGCAACTGTAGTTTGCAGAAGAGTGAGTAGAGAAGGTCATATGAATGCAAAACATTTTGCTACAGTTGTGCCACGAATTTTCCTTGTATCATTTCCTCCTGGATCCTTCATTTCTGGGCTTTAGAGGCGGCGGTGGGTGTGCTGTGGCATGTCGGTGGCTCTTCGTGGCTCCCTTCCTTCCAGGAAGTGTCCTTGAATGCAAGTGACTAAAGCAAGATGATCGGTGTCTTGCTGAACCCTACATGTCACGGCATATCATCGGGTCCATCCTTTATCCCTTCGATATGCAATTATTGATTGGCATGTTTTAATGATTTTGTAAAGAAATGATAGGGAGATGGCGATGCAGTACAGTAAATTACACGTGACTGTCTTGCCAACTTCCACACAAAAAGTTAAGGTTTGGCGATGTACGATATAGGAACTTATGTTGATAAAAGAGGTCTTTATCTTTTTATTTTATTTATTTTGTGAGTTTTGTATCCTACTGAAATGTTTTATTGTTCTTTATTACCGTAGCACCTAAAGACAACGCCTGGGTTATACGTACTTAGGAGATACCGCTAGGGAAGTTTCCGCTGAACACTTAGGCAGCTGTTTTTACAGAAAATTATTTTGAACCGTCAAGTTAAAGATACTTAAGCATTACTTCAGTAGTTTAATGCTAAGATTCAGAAATAGTTTAACTTTACATCCTCAAACAGTTGGCAACTCACTTCATAGAGCTCATTTAAATAGTCTCTATCAAATTTATCAGTCAACATAAAGTTTTCAAACAATTTAGCTGCAAATTTATTTGTAATTTTATCTTATATAAAGATTAGAGGGATTTAAATATCAGTGTGGCATCTCTTTTAACTTTCGAGTTATTAAACATAAACCAAAACTTAATTATCCTTTAAAAATACTCAACACAATGTAAATTTAAAAAAAAATCAACTGCTGATCATTTACCTGATTAAAAGTACAAATATGTCATATTTTGTTTTCACTAGCCTTAGTTGAAAGGAAAGTAAAATTATTAAAAATTATTTTTAAATACTGTCATTAGAAATGTCTATTTTTGAAAAGTTTTATACAATTTAAAAAATGAGTCGAAAATTCTTTGAAAGAAAACCATCTATTTCGTCACAAAGCCGGGCCGGCGGTGAAGGGAAACGAATTGGAGAGCGGCCATTCACGCATCAATACCTGAACTCTTGGTCCAGGTACTCTGGGGTTCATTAGCCTAGCTTTCAACTCAATTACACATTAAAATAAGCAATGACTAATGGAAATGTAAGAATAACCATTAAATTTTCAATTAAATGTATTTAACCTTCTTTCTCTATGAAGTGCACATAACTCAAAATGTGAATATTTTCGTATGTAAGCACTGTGGCTGCTTCCTTCATTTGTCATTAGTTTCGTGCGAATGAGTTCTCGAGGCCTGCTCGCTCTGCTTTACCCATCACAACAAACTATCCCGCCTTAACAGCGAAAATAAGCAGTATACCTTAAAGAAATATCCGGAACTTCCCTTAAACTTTCTTTTTAATTAGGTATATCAAGACACATATTTCCAATATAATCTTAGTAAAGAATTTTTCTGTGAAATGCAGTACCTTTGTTACCTACTATGTACATGGCACAGAAGGTACAAAATTATTTTTTCGAGGGACCTCCGAACGTGCATTTCCAGTTGATTTATGTACCTCATGCATAAAGTAAAATCAAATGACCCTTCAAAACAAAGCGAATATTATTTCAAACACACTGCTAAGCGACCATCTGGAAATTATTATAATTAACCAAATTAATAAAGGTACACATAAAAGCTTATGCCTCCCACTTGAACGTGCAGATCAGGGATTTAATGATTATGAAATTATATTCCGATAGAAAAATTATAAACCAGGCCTCGCAGCGACAATGCTGCTTAATTTTAAAACTGTTTGCTTGCATTGCGGGGGTTAAATTAGTGTAATATTGTGAATTATATCTTGCATGAAAGGAATAATTATATCCCATAATGGTGCGTGAAAAACAGCGGTTAAATTAATTGAATGAATTTTGTCGTTGCTCGTGTTGTAATCAAGCTCGCGTTTGTTAACAAAACCGCTTTTGATGATAAACGTCATTATGGTATAACCAATTTACTCTGTTTCGTCCGGGGATATAATATACAATTTGGAACAGGTGTATTATTTACAGGTTGCCTTGGCTTACCTGTCCTCCGTGGGAGAGAGCTCTCCTCTCTGTCTCTGTCTCTCTCTCTGATGTTACAGGTAAACTCCGAAACAGACGGTGCAGAGTCTTGCTCCGCCAGAAGGTGACCAAGTGAGCCTTCCGTGCGAGTCGAACTTTCCCCTCCCGTTGGAGGGGAGCATCTTGACTCTTGGGCAAGTCACCACGGACCTCTGACCATTCCTGCATGTCTTCTTCATGTCATCCATTCCTCCCAGGGGTATATACACAAAAGATCCAGTTGCAGGTCGAGATGCTAGGTATCCTCTGTGTTACCATGACATGAGGTGGCCATGGGTCAATTCCTGTGGCCAACCAATGAGATTTTTCGGCGTGTTTCTGGGTCGCTAGGCGAATTTGGGGAAGAAGAATTGCATCTCTGGGATTTCCTGACTCTCCAGCTTACATCACCTTTAATCCTGTTTCGCTGTTTCAGGTCCTAAGTGTCAGCTGGATTTTCCGCGTTGCTCTCTGTAAATTCTCGCTCGTTCTCCGGATTGGGGAAGATCTGCGGTTTCGGGCCCTCCAGAGCATGTATATGGGAGGCCGCACACGGGCGCGTCAAGTCACCTGAGCGACACAGCAGCATGACGCACAAAAGTTCGTACCGATTTCGTTGAGCAGTGTAAGAGCGGCCAGGTATGGCTATACCACGCAGCGCTACTAGCAAGGGCAAGGTTCGTCGTAGAATGCAACTCATTATTGTAACTTGTATCCTAAACTAATGCATACTACATGTTTAGCACATGCTTTACACCGAGTGGCCGAATCAATTAAATGTAGTTGTGCAGGTGTAGACAGCTTTGTAGCTCACATAAAAATATATTTTTGAAGGCATCTTACAGGACTGCAAAGTTCAGAGAGTTAGCACCAGACACATCGCTACCACCACAGCCAGTTGTCACCAGATGGGGAACTTGGCTAGAGGCTATTATGCCGAACATTATGACTAAATTATTTCGCTATTAGCTAATTTAGAAACCGATAGCAGTTCTAGCATACAAACTGCCAGACGTCTAGTAACGAACAGTTTCGTAAAAATATATTATTGATTGCACATTTGTTCAAAGTGTTATCCACAACTGTCACACTTACAGCCCAGAGCTATGGAGCGTCTAAATCTGTGCGACATGTAGAAGAACTGTCAAAACAGATTTACCAAACCTCGAGCATTCTACCTGAAATAAAGTTGAAAATGAAAAGTGTAATTGAAAAGAATGCAGGGTTCGGTGTGATTTACCGCATACGAGATGCACCATTAGATCCCAACAAAACTATGATACTGATACAGGACTGATAAAATATTTCAAATATGCTCCGATAACATCATGTGAGGTTGAAGGAACATTTTCGCAGTATGAGAATGAGTTTTTGATTTGAAAGGCGTCAGAGGTATATTATTGTTTTTAGTAATATGGCCGCAGATGATTAAATATGTAATAAAATTCTTGCTTTGGTATTTTGTCTAGTAAGAATCTTCATATATTTAGAAAATTAATTTTATTATTTGGATATTATTTTACATTCGATCAGGAAATATTACGACCCGTGTTATGATTGCTCGGGTGCTGCCACAATGTGCCTATTTAAATAATGAAATCAGCTAGAGACAAGCCCGCATGTACTATATAAGAATTTGTATGTTGTACATAATGAACTAAATAGATGTGCATTTACGAATGTCTCAAGGGGACATTTTTGTTCTCTGGGCATACGGTTTCAATGCCCCTCGGCGGTGCGCGTTTATCTATGACTTGTTTGGATGCCGGGAGAAGGTCGGTCGCAACCTGTATAGGGAACGGCGGGCGATACGAACTACCTAGCTCTGATGATAACTAATGGAAAAACATGATCGCCGCACATCGGTCTTCGTCATGATGACGTCATCAGCATCGTGTTGCAGACCCGAGCGATAGACACTGTGAGTCATGTGTGTAACAAACAGCTTCTAATAGTATTGTAGTTGTTTTAAATGTTTTATTGCTGTGTTTTCTGAATATCGTCACCTATAAGAGCGACAGCCAGCATGAGTGAAGAACAAACATTCAATCAGTGCAATATATGGAGAAATATCCCACAATATACCATTATTACCTACCAGGGCATTCGTTTAAGTACGAGCTGGATAAAGCATGGCTGGAAGTTTCAAAAGAATTAAACTTAAATGGTAAATAACTTACATTGAAAAACATACTAATTATATAATTGCAACGGAAATACGTACGTGGAGATGTGATGATAGAGATGATGTAGGACGATGCTGTTGCTGTGTCCTGTCCTTGGGGATGGAGCCGATGTTCCAGGTCTCTGAGCTTTTGCTCAAATCCGGCATCTCAGGATTCCTTTAGATGTTATCCACGGCTGCTGCTCCAGTCGTTGCATGAGAAAAACTCTTTGAATTCAGGCGTGGTCTCGAGCGAGGGAGTTAACTTTTCATTTATTGAGGAAATAATTCCATTTATCTTTTTAAATAAATATAATTTAAATATTTTAACTTTGAGTAACAAATTTACAGAATACGTCATAACATAGGTGTACAATAAACTTGATAAACGCAATTGATTTGCATTTACACAGAAATTGTATATATGTAATTTATAATCTCAATAGATTTTTTCTACACGCCGTTCCGATACAGAATTATACGTCTGTTCCCTTTGACGTTACACGATCATAAGGCGATATATTTGCTAGTTGCTTGTCCAAGATTATTGATTTTTGTCCTTCCGTTGCTATAACCACCAAACCAAATTTTTTCACTGGTCCACGTCAATATATTACGTCATATAATTTTTGTAACCACCAATATTAATACACTACATCATATCATATATAAATTGTATCATATCATGATGACCCACTGAATTTCATATTATGCATATTAACTTTTCCATATTAATCCTTAAAACACCATTAAACATATTTAAATATTTTCAACTCTCGGGGCCTAAACCAAAACAATTGTTACATAATGTATATATTAAACAAGAATAAACAATTCTTGCGAGCCCACCTCGGTAGCGTAGATGGTAGCGTGTCTGCCTTACTTCAAGAGGTCCCGAATTCGAATCTCGGTCAGGGTGATTTACCTAGATAAGGTTTCTCCGGGGTTTTCCCTTATCCTGATACACTAATGATGAGTAACTTTAAGCTCCATGGACCCTGGACTCATTTGATCGTCATTTCAACCATTTCATTCACCATCCGATATGACTTATCGTTGGAGGACGTAAATTGCAAAACAAAGCAAAAACAAAAAACACTTCTTACGCAACCAGAATTACTAATAATATAGTACAGCAATGCCTATGTTTATTCTGTAGTACTTATTCTGTCAAGAAAGAGCTACATATGGTTTCATAAAGTAAGAACATAAATGATTTCTTTAACTTCATCTGTTTCAGGGTTGAACTTTTTGCAACACGTATATTTCGCTATTACACTCGGTTTACTAAAAGTGTCATCATTTATTCTAATGTAATTATGCAGGACACAAATTGCTCGTATTATGCTGTCGGTTTTATCAGATTTGCACCATCATTTGCAAGTTCTCTTAGAGGATAGGGTCGCATGACATGCTTCTGTAACGGAAAAGCTTCATCACGCATGAAAAAGTAAGAAAATGATGAGCATTGATCATCATACTTTGGTAGCCATTAGCATCTGGTATTTTTTAATTTACGTCCGCCCCAACGTTAAGTTATATCGGACGGTGAATGAATTGGGTGAAATGGTGCTCAAAAGAGTACAGGGTCCAGGGAGCTTAGAGTTACCCGACATTCGTCTTGAAGGATAAGGGAAAATCCGGGAAAACCTTATCTAGGTAGCTCACCTTGACCGAAATTCGGACTCGGGACCTCTTGAACGTGAGGCAGACATGCTACCATCTACGCTACCGAGGCGGGCTAGCATCTGGTATGTTCAGTTGACGTGCTGAAGGTTTCTTTCTAAAGCTAAGTTACGCAACACGCCACCATCACTATTTCTGTCATAGTCACCAGCTTCTATAGCAATGAATAGTCCATCTGCATTAACCAAAGCTAATAGAACAATAAGAAAATAGCCTTTATAGTTGTAGAAGAATGAGCCACTGTTTCTGGGATACTGGATACCAACATGTTTCCTGTCTACTGCACCAATGCAAGAAGGCATATTCCAGAGTTCCAAATGCCTTTCGCAATTATTCTCCCATAACACCTTTGAAGGTGCAAGCATAAACTCAGGTTGAAGTACTGTCCATACTGCTAAACATACTGCCTCCACAATTTTGCCGACTTCTTCTCCTCTTTTAAACTGAAAGCTCAAGCATCCAAAACTGTTGTCGGTAGCTAAAACCTTGGAAGTAAAGTGCCGTCAATACTATTACTGCTAAATAATAATAATAATAATAATAATAATAATAATAATAATAATAATAATAATAATAATAATAATAATAATAATAATAATAATAATAATAATAATAATAATAATAATAATAATAATAATAATAATAATAATAATAATAATAATAATAATAATAATAATAATAATAATAATAATAATAATAATAATAATAATAATAATAATAATAATAATAATAATAATAATAATAATAATAATAATAATAATAATAATAATAATAATAATAATAATAATAATAATAATAATAATAATAATAATAATAATAATAATAATAATAATAATAATAATAATAATAATAATAATAATAATAATAATAATAATAATAATAATAATAATAATAATAATAATAATAATAATAATAATAATAATAATAATAATAATAATAATAATAATAATAATAATAATAATAATAATAATAATAATAATAATAATAATAATAATAATAATAATAATAATAATAATAATAATAATAATAATAATAATAATAATAATAATAATAATAATAATAATAATAATAATAATAATAATAATAATAATAATAATAATAATAATAATAATAATAATAATAATAATAATAATAATAATAATAATAATAATAATAATAATAATAATAATAATAATAATAATAATAATAATAATAATAATAATAATAATAATAATAATAATAATAATAATAATAATAATAATAATAATAATAATAATAATAATAATAATAATAATAATAATAATAATAATAATAATAATAATAATAATAATAATAATAATAATAATAATAATAATAATAATAATAATAATAATAATAATAATAATAATAATAATAATAATAATAATAATAATAATAATAATAATAATAATAATAATAATAATAATAATAATAATAATAATAATAATAATAATAATAATAATAATAATAATAATAATAATAATAATAATAATAATAATAATAATAATAATAATAATAATAATAATAATAATAATAATAATAATAATAATAATAATAATAATAATAATAATAATAATAATAATAATAATAATAATAATAATAATAATAATAATAATAATAATAATGTGTATTCTCACTGCAGTGGTCACATGTAAAGACAAATGGAGAAACTGGAGGAACTGTTGGTCCAGATATTTAAGGCAAGCTCCTATGAATGGTTCAGCAACAGTAACCAAAAAACCCTACTATCTTGCAGACTACTTGGCATTTTTGACACCATTTGTGAAGTCAAGAAAACAAGTGGGGAACTTGTGAGCAAATTATACAGCCGGTACCTCCAGTACGTAGTAGATATACAAAAAGAAGTGCCTCGAAAGTGGATATTGACCAAGAATTCTCGTCATATATCCGAATGGAAACAATGCATAAGGCTGTAGCAGAGTCTGATATACGTCGCGCAATGGTTTTGGAACAGTGACTGTCAACAGTCGGCGAGCCGAGATCTAACCTTCTTTCTCTTCTGTCTACTTCCAATTTCTATGAACAACAAACTTATCATTTTTGTTACTTGATGCAATATGCCATGTGAATCCCCGTAGGGCAGGAGATCCGTCCCCTTCAGCTGTCGTGATGTGGGCGCTGCGGACCCCTAGCACTCGTGGTACCTCTGACGTTACTAGAGGAACCTCGGGCCGAACATTCGAGTCCCTCCCTTATAGGGAGTTGTTCGGATTGGGTTAGACTCGAGGGGGCAGTGTTTCCCGATACCAGTGGGCGGGTACGTCTCCGGATGGGGTTGAGGGAAGCCATTAATATTCCTGCGTACTAGCCAGCATAGCTAGTAGGTGTGCTAGTTCACCAGACGGCTCCACCGAGGTCAAATCGGTAGCCTTCGTCTTTGGGGTTGGCGCGCGTAAGTGGCGTATCCACTTCCATCCCGTCTTAAGTCCCTAGGACCAGATTGGGGGGGGGGGGCTTGTTAGTCTCTAGGTTTTGTTCTATGGAAAGCCCAACGGAGACGCCGGGCGCCCTTTCGGGACAGCTCGGTAACTGCCTGGTCGTCAGATGGGGAGGGGTCAGTTTTCACTTTGTATGGACTGCCCTGGTAGATACCCTCGAGTTTATATATGCCATGTGAATCCTCTGCCACCCTGAGTACAGTTGATTATAAAGTATATGAGAGTCATACGCATCAAAACAAAATTGTATGATTTAATTCTAGCCAATAAGCCGATTCAGAAGAACTTTCTGACTTACCAAATATTGTCAGAATATAACCATATAACCCTAAGGCTTCATTCGTAACATCCAGAAATGAATCCTATAGAATTAATATGGACAGATGACAAACAATAGTTTGCTTGCAAAAATACAAGCTTTAAAATGAAAGATGCTGAAATGCTGTGCCGCCAACGATTTGAGCAAATTGGACAAATAGAAAGAGAAAAGGTTTGCCATCACATGGATGAAATGTAGTAATGCACTTTATTCCAGGTTTAAAGCAAAATTTATTGCAAATTAAGCAAAAATTCACCGAACACTCGAAAATACGTATAACCTTTTCGACTGTCAACATTAAATCAAACATGCAAAACAGCTTAAAATGCAAGCATACATCAGGAACATGTGTACCAACAAGATAAAAACAAGTTCTGAAAATCGGATGTATAAAGCCCTTGAAATTAAAAACAAATCCGATATTTTTTATCACACCTCGTATATACTGCAATGGCAAAATGTAACCTACCTAATAAAAGGTTAAATCTATTCTCCTTTTGTTTTTGGTGATATCGTTCATAATCTAAACTTTTGTGAAGAAAAGGGACACAAATAAATTTAAAAAGCTATGAAAGATGTGAAATTATTGACATCTGTTTGCTTAAAGATATTTAAATACACAATTCTTCTGCACCGAAAAACATTTTCCCCAAAGTAATACATGTTCTGCAGTATGTGATACCTTCACATCCTGGAAGGTTGTCAATCACAATTGATCTATTTAGATCACACTAAGAGATGTGTGCCCCTCTATGTATAGCCTGACGTTCTCTAATTGGTCTTTCACATACTATTGTGAAATACACTGTGTGACAACCAAAAACATACAGCCGTATGACCTTTTCCACACAGTACATTATTTTCATAAATATAATATAAACTGTTGTTGCATCCTGTGCTAGAATCTTCACACGATACTACTGAGCACTTCAGCAACGTATAAACTCGTATTTACAAGGGATTCTCAATTCTGAATGAATTACTTTCCCTACTGAATATTGTGTAGTACAGAAAGTAATAACAGATGCCAATTGAATATCTATTTGCTATTTGAGAATGACACACGAAGATTCAAGACCTTTTTTGTTAGTTTTATTCTTTTTGAAATATTACTGATAATTTTAATTCATTGCTGAATTATAAATTATATATATTTAGAACTTTCTTAAAAATATTATGCAAAGACTGCTTCATTCTGAAGTGAATCACTCATAATTTTGCATTATGATAAACCATAGGATATAAACTAAAGATTAAGACCTCAAAATTTAGAACTATTTAAAATACAGAAATTATGAAAAATAATTTATAATGGCATTAACGTTTTTCAGGTATTCGGTGTTATTCATTTTAATTTTCCAATTATTGTTTTATTTTGTGAAGCACTAACTTACTGTTTATGTTTCAAGTGCTCATGCAAAATTTAGAGCAAGCGTAACGAAAGCTTGTCAGTCTATCTTATGCGTAGAATTTTCTCGCGCCGTACCTGATACACCCATAGCTTACGCCTGTTGCAGAGCCACTATCCGTCTTACGGGGCTCCAATATTCAGCGATGTCTCGAATTGTGCACATCGCGGTGAAAGGGTATATAGTGTTGAGCGGATCTATTGTTTTCTGTCGAGTTTTGTGATTTAATAGATGAAGTTTTATTTGTTGGTGTAGAGTGTATTGTATAGCTATCATGCTTCCTTTAAAAATCAAAATTGGAGAGTACTAAACGACTGCATAGCCAAACTAGGGAAGTTATATACATTTTTTTCAGTAGGTGCCTTAAATTTTTATTCTACTACCTTATTCAGAGGTACTTTTTTCTGGGTTAAGAGTATTCTTTTTTTTTCATTTCATGTAGATAACTCAATTGTTACTTTCTGCTGGTAGCGTTTCACTTTCTTAAATTAATTAAATTCCATGATCTTTGCTTTGCCGTATATTTCCCTGTCGACTCGTAATAATGCATGTGTAGACAGTAGAGGGGTAGGTAGACAGGGCGGAGGGGAGGTGGCATGTGACCTTACAGAGAGCGAGGCAACCCGATTTTACCCGAATAGTGTCGAAGTTCTGCGCATCTTTCATTGGCAAGCTTTCGTTGTGTCACCTCTATGAAATTATATATATAACCAATCACGCGCTTTTTAAAAGTTTTATTTGCCGCACTGGCATGAATTTAAATACTCTTGCAAACATTTATTCCTCCATCTAGTTCCTGTTAATCAAGATAAACATTATCTTATTGTAGGTACAAGGGAATACAGTAGACTTTAAGTGATAGTCAAATGTTATAAACAGCTGGTCACTATGTGAATGTCTTAGAAATTCGGTTCTCTTTGTATGCCAAGATCTAAAAGAGGAATAAGGAGTTTTCATTTCAAAAAATTCAGGCAAATAGCAAGAAATATCTTGGAAATAGTTCACTCAACAAAAACAAAATGTATTGAGATATACATTTCTGTGTAGTAAGTTTTTGTCCATGGATTAGTTGTAGAAAGTGTTCCTCAATAATAAAGAGAACTTCGGAGAGTATCCCCAAAATATCAAGATATACGTTTGTTTGCCATTAAAATATCTTAAATACACGGTATTTTAATCAAAACTGTTACAGCCATTTTTCGTAAAATTAAATTTTTCGAAAAATATTTCACGTAAGGGGTGGTTTGAAATCTTCATTTGTCATGCTTGAAAATGTCAAGCAGATCTGAGAATAAGTTGTTAAACATATTTTATAGATTACAGCGCGTGGTATGCCTGCGTAAATATTTGAGGTCGATCTTGGTGCATAAAATTTAAAAAGGAAACAATAAGCAGCTTGAATAATCACTATGCAGCGATATTCCGGAATCTCCGAAATGATCAATTATAGGGCGCTCGCAGGCATTATACGTACAGCGCATGCTCTAATGATGGATGCACGCATGCAGATAACCTCCTCCTACGTAATAATCTATTGTTAAACGTTTCACGTTCCTTTGTTCTTTTGGAGGTTTATCTGTCTCCTCCCCCTGGGATAGAGGTGAGGGTGGAACAATCAGGAAAGTTTCAGTCACATGACTTTCTCTACTCACTATTGTACAAACTACTCTCACAAACACTTATAGCTATATCTACTTCAAGATAAACATTAGCTTATTACTAGGTAAAAAGCAATTTGGTAGACTTCAAGTGACAGTCAAATGTTTTAAACAGCTGGTCGTTATCTCTTTATAATCCCGTTCTCTTTGAATAGGCTTCCCCTTTGAGAAAGTATTGCATAATTAAAATAAATAACCAGATATATCTCGAAAATGGTTAATGTCACAACAAATTACATATTTTGTCAATCCATTTCCAGGATATTCTTTGTTACTGTCATAAACTTTGTATTACTAAATATTTTTCTTAAATAGGAATGTTATCCTTATTTTATTTGTTAGCCATACAAAGAGAATGAAGTTTTAAAGTCATCACATAGTGACCAGCTGTTTAAAAATTTGACTATCGCTTAAAGTTTATTGTATTCCTTTGTACCTAGCAATAAGATCATGCTTATCTTGAATAACAGGAAGGAGATAGAGGAATAAGTAGAGCGCAATTTGATGGGGAAATAAGCAAACGTATAGGTACAAAAATTAAACAAATAAGCACCAAAATAAGCAAATTAAAAATAAAAATGCAATCATAAGCGGATTGTTTCGCAGCTTGTTACAGTATACGAAGAAGGTTAATCTTGAGATTTTATTGCTTGAAACTCCTGCGTTTCGTAACCAGAGTTTTGGTTAGTACCTTACTGAGTTTCTCAAAGGCAGTTTTAACAATACCGCGAGTCTCTGAAGAATAGGTTGCTGAAATTTCATCTATCAAAGAAAGTAAATATTCCAAGGATTATTTCGAGCTTCCAACTGTTATAATGGCAGATATTTCGGAGAAACGGTTATGGATATACTCCATCTTATCTTGGATACCAATATTAGCAAAACATTCCTGTGCAGTGGCAATGCTGCATGTGTCTTCTACATCTAAGGAGTCCAATACTCTTTACGTCATTGAAATGTTCTGCGTAGTATGACACAGCCTTTAACCAAGAACCCCATCTAGTTAAAACTAGCTGAGGAGGCAAAGAAACATTTGGAAGGACTTCATGAAATTTGTGAACTCTAATCGGCGACAGTTCAAACACTTTCAACAAGATCCGTCTTTATATCGGCTCCTGTTTCAGCGCGACGATGTTAAACCGTCTGAATGATAAAATGATGGCTAGGAGTGAAAATTTATTTTGAAATTTACATGATTTGGATAAAATAAGCTATTTTAATTAATAAGTATAAAATAAGCAAGCAAACACCGTATTGCAGAAAACAGCATTTATGAGCATTTCGTTTAGAAATCCGGATTCTAGCAATAAGTGTTTGTACAAGAATAGAAAATTTCATGTGGAATTTCTAGGAAACCCACGCACCACTCCGTTTTTCCTGGTTCTATGACTGCGTATCATTATTTTCCTGCCTTCTGCCTTGGTATTTTCATAGGAAGCTAATACCAAAGGCAATCATTCCTAGGAATACAACAGTTGAAAACACTTCACCCACTGGGGGCAGATTTTCTAGAAGTAGTTGGCGCATTTTCTGAGAAAATTATTTATATGGCTGGGACATAGGTTGTCAAGGAGACAAGCGATTTCCTAGGAATTTGGCTTTACTGTAGTTGTTCATAGCCAAACGTTTTCTTGGATAGGAACCGAACTTGCGTCCTAGATGGATTATAAATCATGAGTTGTTAAACTCGAGATATTTAATCTCAGATTAAGTTTTAGTGCTGTTTTACGTTTGTGCAGTTTCCTCTACCATTTATCTGCATTGAGTAGAGAAGGTGTTGCATTCCATCCAAAAATTTGATATCGAGATCTTTTTGTTGTTGTTGTAATTTACGTCCTCCAATGTTAAGTCATATCGGACGATGAATGGAATGGGCGAAATGGTGCTCAAATGAGTCCGAGTCCATAGAGCTTAGAGTTACCCGACATTCGTATTTCAGGACAAGGGAAAACCTCGGAAAAACCTTATCCAGGTAACTCACCCTGACCGATATTCGAACTCGGAACCTCTTGAACGTGAGACAGACACGCTACCACCACGCTACCGAGGCGGACATCGAGATTTTAGCGAAACTAGTTTGAGCTCCCCTGAGTAAAATATATTTTTATAAAAGCGTCCTTGTATGTGTGCTTGAATAGTTTCAAAATATTGTTGCGTTACACCCACTTGTTTTTGCTTTTGACTACTTCCTTCATTACGTATTTGTTGTACGTACAAGAAGAATACAGTATGTTAAAGTGACAGATGCAACTCTTTAAAGAAAGGCAGGTTGCTCTGTGCTAGTTTAGATATTGCTGTTTGTAGGGCCACAAGAACAAAGTGAAATTATACTTACTTCTTGCAAAACGAATATTTGAAAATCCAAACCACTAACAAAGAATATCTCGGAAATGGTTTAATGCTATACTTGTTTTAATCTTGCGTTTACGGATTATACACAAGTCATCCAAAACGGAAAAGGACTTCTGAGGCTATTTTCAGAAAGTTAAGGATGTACTTACATTGTATTTGGCATGTAAATATCTTATAAATGTAATATTTTAATCATAATCGTTAGAAACATGTTTGTGAAGTTAAAAGATAGCGACAAATCTAACAGACCTTTTTCTTCGCACACACTTGCACTTGTTAGAGCAGCTAAAACTATTTTTCAAGTGCATTTAATTATAATAATAATCATTATTTCTAGATAATTTATATCTCAAAATACGTGTTCTATACAAAATATCTGGATGACTTGGATCCTTTTTGAAAGTACTCTTTATAACGCTGGGGAATTAATGTCATTCCTTCGCTTTTCTAAAAGATAAACACTTCTGCTTTAGCATTTCATTCTGCCTCCTTTCATTATAATTACAAGCTATATTTACTTTGGTTCCCTCTGAGAGGGATATTCATGGGGCTGTTGGCAGCACTGCAGATGAGAGGGTAGCGTGGGCTAGTTCCTCTGACCGCTGGAATTTCCTTTGAAGTGTTACGGCGAGCGTATAACAAGAAACCCAAATTAGCGACAAATGATCTCAAGATTACACTGTCGAATCCGTAGACAGATAACGCATGTTTTGTTGTTGAATAAAATTTATACAGAGTACATACTTTACTAGGTATTTATAGTGAGGCTTTTTATAAAAAAGATTTGTGTGTATATCTATGTGCAGTTTAATTAAGCTTTTTTCTTTTAATTTTTATACGCTGTGATTCTCAGTGTCCCATTCTATACTGTGGCGAAATACGGCTAAATTTTGCTCAAAGGTCACTTTATGGCTTGCGGTTGTTTTACGTGCCGTAAATCTATAGGGCTATCGGCTGTATGTGTGTATGCGAACAAGATACCTACCCAAAAACTAAAGTCCAACAGCTTCCACGGTGCCATAGAAAGATTTGAAAAGAAAATATCTTCCAATCCAAATTACAAATTACAAAATTGTAC